>JAOXYB010016520.1:4056-36235 GCA_028565635.1 Phoronis ovalis | reverse complement strand
AAAGATGGCCAGCCAGTCGACAGGAATTCAGCAGCTATTAGCGGCCGAAAAACGGGCTGCAGAAAAGGTATCAGAAGCCAGAAAACGTAAGTATTAAGAGATAAATTCACGAAGAACCAAATCACATATTTTTCTAGACATCTTTAGTTGATTTCAGTTTCAAATTTGATGGATCAGTTTTACAGCCAAAATCTCGTGACTAAAAAATCAATGCTTGATATCATATGTAAGGTTGGTACCTGCAGCTAAAAAAAATCTAACAGTTTTTGTTGAATGACATTCATGCAGTGTCCAAAATAACAAGTGTGAATTTCAAAAATGGTGCTGTCCAGAAAAAAGTGTTTTCTGTGTAGAAGCCCGTGGCACGGATGAGAACCTACGTCTTCGTGACCGATGCCGGCTGTAAGTGTAACGATCACGGATAATGTTAAAATTTCACAGTTATGGAAAGTGTCTAATTTGTTTTTATTGTGGAATGTTGCTGCACTTTTATTTTATGATAAATTTGTACATCTGTTAGTACGGCTGATATAGTTATTACATGCATAGCCATGCTGTTTCAGTCTCTGATGTCAGGTGACATTAATGATCAGGCTGTACCATGCTATGTCATCGTCAAGCTTCACTGAACTTTATGGTACCCTAGTACAGAATTGTGCTAAATGATAGATTAACATTTTAACTTATTTGTTTATAAAGAGTAGTCTATTTTTTTAAAAAGTACAAATATCTTAAATTTGGTTACTATGGTAAATGTTGACTTACTGCACTTCTCTGTTCATTGAAGTGTTTTTAGACACGCCCCCTTTGTAAATTAATAACATTGCTTATACTGCATTAATAAAATCTGGATGATAAACCAGGCTAATAATGTTCACTTATGCATGTTCTCAACCAGCTGAGTGTAGTGACCAGTTCCTAATGAGGTGAGTTTTATTGTACATTGTGAATTATAGTGAAATTAAGTTGCAACGTATAAAGCCTATGTTTTGTTATAGGTAAGGCTCAGAGACTTAAACAAGCTAAGTATGAAGCAGATGCAGAAATCCAGGCTTACAGACAAGAAAGGGAAAAACAATTTAAAGACCATGAAACAAGGGTGAGAAAAACAATCAACAAAATATTTACATTTTACAGACAATATTTATGCAAAACTGAAAAAGTTATAAACACAAGTAGAGATACATCAATAGGTTTTCTGTATCGTATTTGCTATTTGATATAACCGATGTTATGACTCCAGCTCTTTGGTTTATAATGCAACCACTGTTTTCCATAAAATATGCTATAAATACATGTAATATTATGGAGGCAACTACGACTGAGTAAGCCTCAAATATTACAATTTATTCATGATTCATGTACCACAGTTTTAAACATAGATACATTGAACATGTATATAAATATTTTGTGAATTCCACTGCAGTGCATAGAGAACAAGTAAAGCATATCCCTCAGATATTAATCATAATAATCTATTAACAGTAACATATTTAAGTTGAACAGAAGCAAGAAGTGGTTTCTGCATCATAAATAGTGACTAGCAGCACTTAATGATTTAGAACGCATGATGTAAACACACCCACGACAGTGCTTGTATTATTTTTTTCTTTACAGATATTGGGTTCCAAGGGTGACGCAGAAGCCAAGATAGACCAGAGTACAAAGATGCAAATTCAAGATATTAACGTCAATGTTTCTAGAAATAAAGAGATGGCACTTGGCCAGCTTCTTAATGTAGTCTATGAAATTAAACCAGAATTACATCAGAATTTAAAATTAACTACTAGTTAGTTTGCATCATTGTAGATGACTACAGAATTCCTATCATTATTGTGTCAATGTTTCATTCTTGTGGTGCTTGTTACCAGTTAACAGTTTGGTAATGAAATCTTTCGTCTTTTGTGAGAATAATGACACCCATGGTAGCAACTGTAAAATAAATATGCAGAAGTGGTACAGACATTAAATCTATAGGCAAGATATAAGAATGTGTATTCGGGAAATGTAACGTAAAAACCACCACCACTGGTTTAAGGATGTCTATTATAATTTATGTTGTCATCTGTGTTGGACACTGTAGATCTTCTCATTAATTTTATTGTAAACAAATATTATACTGTATTAAACTTGTATATACTGGACAGTGTAGTTGAAGAAATGTTTTAACAATACCCAAGTGCCGTTTAAGTTAGATACGAGTATGATGAAACTCAGTAATTAGGTGGCAGCAGGGGCACATACCTGGGCCATCTTTCAAAATGTATGCTGCTGTATAGCAGGTTCTTGATATTCAATTGTCCTGCTCTAACAACTGGTGCTTTTTTGCGGGGCACACAGTAACCCTTGTAGCTAGTGATATCTAGTGCAGTTCCTCAATCAGGTTACCTGGAACTGCTGAACAATTTGTGATGGACATTCTTCATTAACTGAAACAAAATAAGTTTCAATGGCATTATCATCCTATGACAGAATAGGAAATGACCGGCAATGTAAACTTGTCTAGTGTAATAAGCGAAGGAATGTGTTGTGCAGTGTGTCTCAAAAACTTAGCTAATTCTGCTTGTTTATTGCTATTCTAGATATGCTAAACCTTACCCTAAACCATCCAGGTGACACTTCTCTTGCTCCCCATTTAAGCAGTTGTTAACAGGACAAACACAATGGCATCTGTCGTATTTTCCATAATCACACAGCAATCTAATCATTATCATCAACTAATATAAAGCCAAGTAATAGCCCGGTTCAGTCATTATTTGTTTTTTTTGTTTGTTTAATCAACACAACCCCAGACTAATATAACTGACATAACTTGTATTACTATTAGTCTCAGACACAACAAACTTGGTGGATCAGCACCAAAGTCTGTAATATCGGCAGCACCAGAATTATCAACCATGGAGCATTACTTGTACACAAAGTGACATCATGGTGCTGTACGGTTCAGTAAACATTTTAGTTAAGTATTCCCTGTGAATGGCCCACCAGAACTTTGGTTTATTATTCCCAACCCCTTGCAAGCTATCGACATCTAGCGGACAATGTTAACCTTAATGACCCAATACGCATGCGTAGTTGAACCGGTTTTCCGCCATGATCTTCTGAAAAGTACGAAACATTATTTTTGGAAGGTGCCATAAGATTATTCAAAAATGGCTGGGAATATGGGGATGGAGCAGTTGATCCCCATTGTCAATAGACTCCAAGATGCATTCGCTACGTTGGGCGTACCAATTTCTCTTGACTTACCTCAGATCGCAGTTGTAGGCAGTCAAAGTGCTGGCAAGTCCAGTGTATTAGAAAATTTTGTTGGAAGGTAGGTTGAAATTGATTCGAACATATTTACTTCCTGTATTACGTTGGTATCATTTAGCTTGTTTTCCTTATCATACCATTGCTGTCCCGTCTCATCTTATATCGTTTTAGTACACCCTGCAGTTAAAAGATTTAAATGTTTGACAAATGCACAAATGAGTAAACAAAACGATTTGTTTAGAGTCCAGACCACATATTGATTTTTGTGGGAGGATCAAAAATTTGATCCGTCATTAATATTTCTAAAAGTTCTTCTTTTTTATAACACTAAGAAAATGTAACCCACTCTTTAGAGGCCTAATGTACTTGGGGATATTATTAGAGTTAATGTGTGACTCGTGTGTTCCGATAAAAGAATTACTTAAGAATATTTAATAAATATAATGTCGTAAATATAAACACAAACAGAACTAACACTCTATCTTGTGGAATCTAGTATAAATTTAGGATTCCTAGTTTTTTTAGAAATTTCCTTTCATTTTTTTTTTGTAAGTAATGTTTTTCCATTTTACCAATTTTTAAAATTTGATTAAAATGTGTTATTGTTATGTGACAATTAGTAATTTCTAAATATAATAGTTTAGTATGACTCATTAAATGAATAATTTCAAGTATCAATAACCAATGACCTGATAAAAGCTAAATTGTTTGATTTATTATTATTAATTTGTGCTACTAAAGGTGAATATTCTGTACTATTTGAATTGACTTTTTTGTATATATTTTTTAGTTTTGAATTACTAACTGCTCCAAGTTTAAATTGATACAGTTTTCCATGTTATTTTTCATAATTTTGGAGTGCTATTTACATTTTTTTTACATATACCTATACAAAAAACCTTGTGCCATTTCCCCACCTGGGATAAAAGCACTGCCTCTACAAAGCTGCCAATAAGCACAGACTATATTCTTTTCTCATTGGTTTATCTGAATAGCAGAAGGCTAGATTTCAATGCCTGCACAGTAATGTTTAAATCCCTAGCATGCCTTTTCCTAATTTGAACCACAAGAAAGTTAATATATCAACATTGTACTCCTATATCAGCACTCACTCAGTGTACGACTTACATCTATATTCATTGTACATAATTATTGGTTTTTTTTCTTCTAAATTCTGTTTTGTTGTAAATTTAACTGCCCCTGACTTAGTCCTAGCTTGCCTATGGCGAAGCCTTAGGGTCATAGTTGATACAGTGTAAAAATCAGTAGAAGTTGGTGTCTTTCAAAGGCACTCACCGTGTGTCAAAAAATTCAATAAATTCAGTTTTGTTGCCTTCTTTGTCTATGTTACTTCTTCTTCTGTTTTCTGCCACTTTAACCTCGATTAGTACTCCTCAAGGTTACTTCTAGACCACAAATCCACTACGATCAAAGCAAAATTTCCCTCTTGCAGACTTCATTTGGCAGGATATGACATCACATTTACCAGCGGATGAACTAGTCGAAACCTACTCCTTACTCGTATCGCTAGATTTTCCGCCCACCAATCCGAGTCATTTTGGAAATGAGTGAAGAGTAGTTTTCGACTAGTTCATCCTATCCGAATTTCTTCAGATTACCGCCTCGTGTCGCTGGTTAATGTGTCGTCATATCCTGCCAAATGAAGTCTGCAAGATGAAACTTTTGCATTGATCGTAGTGGTAGTTTATTTGTGGTCTAGAAGTAACCTTGAGGAGTACCAATCGAGGTTAAAGTGACAGAAAACAGAAGAAGTATCATAGACAAAGAAGGCAACAAAACTGCTTTGAATTTTTTGACACACTGTGAGTGTTTTGAAAGACACCAACTTCTACTGATTTTTACACTGTATGAACTATGACCCTACGGCTTTGCCATAGGCAAGCCATAGCAGGGTCATATAGCTAGGACTACCCCTGACTGTAATAGTTGTTCAATGAATAAAACTGCACATGTCATCTATATCTCTTAAATGATAACAAAATTACATTAAACTGATATATATATTGTTTAGTGTTGGGTGACTTACATGATCTAAGGCAAATGATAAAATTGTTTGTTTAACCACTGGTGGTTGGTAACACAGATGGTGCACCATGGGACATCGCTAGTTTAGCCTCTAAGCTTAGATTGTACATTGGTTTGTAGTTGTCAAATTATGCTTCATATACAGGGGTTTCATTAGGATTTTAGGAGGCATTTCACTGAAACAAAATATAGAAGGCATATTGTATCCGTATGTTGTAATCCACAGGTGGAGGATTTTGCCAAATGCCACCTTTAAATGAAGGCTCTTATATCCAAACAACTGTAAAAACTGAGTGAATATTCACATGAGTGTGCCAAAGCTGTCTCATTTTCATAGAAATTTGCTAAGTTGGAATTATCAGGACAGTTATGTCTTAAAATATTCAATTATGTTTAAATAACAAAAAAAATTAACAAGAAATTTAACAAGTCAGCACAAGAATTAGTTGAACAGAAAAGTAAGTCAAATAGTGATAATAAGAATAATAAAAATATTCAAGAGTGCTAGGAGTCATTTCCGTTTTACAATAAATCTCAAAAATGGTTAAAATAAGCGTCGTAGTGGTAAATGCAATACTGTTATAAATTAATACTATATAAAAATACAAGATTAATTTGAAAAAAATAAACTAAAAAAACAAAATATCTTAATGCCTAAAATTTTTTGTTCATGTCATATTCAAATAAATTTTAAGTTCTTAGTTCCTGTGCTTAGTAAAATCCGACTTCTGAGTGGTGACTGTTTAGTTTCCTGTATCTTGTTCTTATCATTATAAATTATGAAATTCGCTTGTTAAAATGCAACTTTATGCATTTATATATCTGTTTGTAAGGTTGGAATTTTTTTACCTATTCAGGGAATTATATCAAATTCAAATTGTACCTGGCAAAAGCAGTGCAAGGAATTTGTTGCTGTTTTATGAGATTTTTTTATTGATTAGATGTTCTAAAAATTAATATAATTCAGCATGCTGGTTATATTGAGAGATTGAATGGGTATGCTCTAACAAAATTTTAAAAAATTAAATGTCTTAACCTCAGGTTACATTTATTAACATATAGCGCCTTTTGTTGATCATAAGTGAAAAGGAAATTGGCCAGTGGTCATTTAAGTGTCCTTTTCTACTTTTCAGAAGTGTTTGCAATATATATACAAAACCCTGTGTTGATGGGACTATTTGCACTTTTGGTATCAACGGAAGTTTGTAAATCATCTCTTTTGACATATTTGACAGAACTGGAATTTTTTAATGTTCTGTTTTCAATTTTCTCTGGTTGCAAAATTGTAAACCCATGCATTTGTAGAATCAAGTAAGAGTGGCTGTGTTCTGTGACATGACATCCACAACTGAGACAGTGGATTTGAGTGATCGTCAATCTTCAAAGGCAATTTTGTTACTTATTAATTCTGATGAGCAGATGGAGTGTATCGACATGAATATATTGATTACTTAACTTACTACCTGAAAGTACTAGCTTATAAAACTTTATTGATCAATAAGAGAACACAAATGTTCTTGTGTTGTTGTTAATGCAATTAGTTGTATTCACTCATAAATGGTAAGTTTAATTTACTGGCAAGGGGCATCAATATAATTCAATGTAGGTGTCCATTGGTTATTCAAGCCTGATATAACCTGCCACTTCACTTTACTTGTAGTTGACCCATGGCGCTTCTGGGTAGAATTTTTAATGCCAGAATAGACCATTTGCATATCCTAGGTGGTGTAGTGAAACAAAATCAATCAGAATTTGTGCGAATGATCAATCATATAATTCTCTCTAAGCTTGCTTTTCATTCATAAATGAAAAACATTGTCTGCTTAATTGGGCTCACTTGCTGCGCCACCTACAGCATGCAAATAACTTGTTCATAAGGATGGTGGTTCTTGTAGAGATGTCTGTCTGTTCAGAAGGCTGGTGGTGCTTGTGGAGATGTCTGTCTGTTCAAAGGGCTGGTGGTTCTTGTGGATATGTCTGTCTGTCTGTTCATAAAGATGATGGTTCTTGTGGAGATGTCTGTCTGTTCATAAGGCTGGTGGTTCTTGTGGAGTGCCTATCTGTTCATAGGGCTGGTGATTTTGTGGAGTTGTCTGTCCGCGTTTTTATAAGGCTGGTGGTTCTTGTGGAGATGTCTGTCTGTTCGGGTGGTTCTTGTGGAAATGTCTGTCTGACTGTTCATATAGCTAGTGGTTCTTGTGAAGACATCTGTCTGTTTAGAAGGCCGTGCAGTGGCACTTATAGATATGCATGCTGTGTACAATTTCCGAAAAACTGAAACACACTGTTCTTTCAAATGTTTGGTACAGTTGTATTCCTCAAAATTCATGCATTTTGTGAAAATATTTCATATTGTTATAAATTGTCTTAAAATTGCAACAGAATGCTAATACAATGATGATTTAAGTTAAAACAATACATTAAACTACATAACTGGAGAAGAGCATTTTTCTGGTAATATTTTGTGATTTTCAGCAAACACTGACTTTCAATTACACCTTATCTGTGCCTGAAAAATATGTTAATTTTATCTGGAGTGCTTCCCTTATAATGATCCATGACATCAAACATCGAAAGGTTCAGGATGCATGTAGAAAATTCTTCCTTGACATTAAGTAGTAGTATAATTTATGTGTTAATATAAAAAAACTAATATTTTTTTTAATGTAAATCATGCATGAAACTGAACAACATAAAGAGCAAAAAATGGAAAATAAAAGTCATTCTCCTCTACATATATGTTCTCATTAAAGACTAGAAGTGTATGTATGAAGTTGGTGAGTTCCTGCTCTGCTCAGATAACTTTCTCCTAGATTGAATTGATATATTGATCCAACCTTTAGATGCATAATAGCATATAGTGTACATATTCTAACTGTCAATCAGAGGAATACAAGATAATAAGCTAGAGAGTTGTGATGCAGTACTTTTAAAAATTGATTTTCAGAATGTAAATGCACATGCATCAATCAGTCCAAGTTTCTTTTTATAAAATATTCAATAAAATCATTTCCTGACATAAATAATCGGAAAGTATGCAGCTTAAGCACGCTTCCAAATAGTATTCTGTTCCTTCATGGCGCCTTTACTAAAATGTTACTTGTTTATAGTTCTATAGTCGAGTTTGAAGAAATGAAGTATAATTTAAAACAAAGTAAAAAGCACTGATAACCTTGATAAATTTATGATATATTGTGACATTTAAGAATTGAATGAATATTTGTGGATGTATTAAAATTGTTGCAAACATCTGCATTGCTAGCACATGATTTTTTTTTTGACCAGTTCATAATTCATAAGGTTTTATCTTTCACAGAGACTTCTTGCCGAGAGGATCTGGTATAGTCACCCGAAGACCTCTAGTTCTGCAACTGAACAACAGTAAAGTTGGTAAGCTAATTGGAAACTGTTGTGACTGATATTTTAAAAAACGGGTGATGTATTATGTCATAAGTTTTGAGATTTCAACCCAAGTCGAACAAACTTTTAATATAGGTTTCTATTAAAAAATATATCCGTAGTTATTATATCCGTAGTTATTATATCTGTAGTTATTATATCCGTAGTTATTATATCCGTAGTTATTAATTTTAGTATTATTACATGTTTTACAGTTATAAACTAATGTTCGTTATTTTGTGTTAAAATTTTTTTTAATAAAACTTTTCGACTGTCATTTTGTAGAATATGCGGAATTTTTACACTGCAAAGGAAAGAAATTTACAGATTTTGATCAAGTACGGAAGGAAATCGAAGAAGAAACCGACAGGGTGACTGGTGCCAACAAGGGAATCTCATCTGTTCCTATCAACTTGCGTGTATATTCACCTCACGGTGAGATAAGTTGCAATAAATCTAAGTAAAGTTGTGATGATTTAAAAATTCTGCTAACATCATTTAAGGTAGCGAATATTGCTTGGCACAATTTTTACACACTTTAAGTTCAGCTAATTAATAGAATATAGACAACAATTTTTTGAAACTACACTAAACTTTTCTAACTATGTAGCTTATTTTTCTCTGAGGTTAGTCATGTGATCTGTACAATTGCCACTGGGTTAAAATGTAATATTTTTGAAATTTAATTTCCAAAGAATATAAGTAAAAAATTACCATTTTGGAAACCTCACTTATGCCAAATGTTACCAGTTCAAGTTATATAACTTTTTGTAACAAATATGATCTTAAAAGTTATATTAAATGTCAATAAATGATGCAGTTCAGTTTAAAGAGATTGTTCTGAAAAGAAAACAACAAACAACGCTGTTGTATTAGCGTAGTTTTGTGTCACCTATACAAAGGAATTTGATCTTAATTGCAGATTATGCAGATCATTTTGATTGTGCAAAGACGATTCTAGCATTTCTCTTGTTTATATTTTTCAACTGCCCTCATCCTTCAACATTTAGTTTAATCTGTCGCCTGAGCAGTGTGTTAGATCCATTTCAGAAGAGTACCAAAGCAATATTTACTTTTTCTGTAACTTGCAGTTTTGAACTTGACATTGATTGATTTACCTGGCATGACAAAGGTGCCTGTTGGTGACCAACCTATAGATATCGAGCTACAGATCCGAAACATGCTTATGGAGTTTATCACAAAGGAAAATTGTCTTGTTCTGGCTGTCTCGCCAGCTAATACAGATTTAGCCAACTCAGATGCACTGAAAATTGCTAAAGAAGTCGATCCTCAAGGCAAGCTAAGCAGAAGCCAACAGCCTTGTCTCTTTCATACAAGGAACTATATCTACTGGTGCAAAGAGAAATACAGCCAATAAATAGCTCCTGTTATGATGATAGAAAATACGTAACAATATTAAAACATTTGTACCGTCTGGTTATATTTTTTTAAGTTCTCCACCAGTGCTTATTAATGTAAGAGTTCTTTCAGTGGATTATATTGTTTCTGCTCTAAAGCAATGGAAACATTAAAAGTGAAGTTAACATTTTCGCACTATATACCAGTGGCTTGAGAGACTGGAGATACTTTACAGATTCCATACTCATAGTTGAATTATTCCTGTGTTGATGATAAGTTTATTGTGATTTTCATTCGTTGGTTACTTTCCAAAGTTAGTATAAGATGCTGTTGATTTTGTTTAGGTGCTCGTACCATTGGCGTTATCACTAAATTGGATTTAATGGATGATGGTACAGATGCCAGAGATATTTTAGAAAATAAACTACTGCCTTTGAGAAGAGGTGAGAAAAGAGATATTGCATTTTTCATGAATTAATAACATATTTTTAGGTTAAACTTTGTTCTATTAAAAGAGAACAGTCTGGAGTGCATTGTAAAAACACATCCAAAACAACCAATGCATTAACACTGTCAGCTACTTTTGCCAAGGACATATTCCAGTAAGGCGCCTATGTCGATCTGCAAGAAGCTTTCACTAATAAAAAATTTGTATCCTGAACAATTAATACATTTTATTTCTATGTTGCTAGGTTACATTGGTGTTGTTAACAGGAGTCAGAGGGATATTGAAGGCAAAAAAGATATCAAATCTGCATTGGCAGCTGAAAGAAAGTTTTTCCTAAGTCACAATTCTTATAGGTAGGTTAAGAAAAAACTTATAATTTATTTTCAAATTGTAATTGCAGGTCATACATTGGAGCTTGTGGAAGAGCTGTTTTTTTTTGCTTCATTTTCATGGCAGCAATTTTATGTTTAAGCAGGACTCTGTTTATATTGACAATTGCTAATCTTTGGGATTTGAACTAATTTTATTAAAATTTAAGAATTATTATAAAAATGAAAACTTCAAAATCTTCATATTTTATATTATAAGTAAATTTTTAAACTACAGTAATGTGCTTTATCAAATTTCTCAGTTGTGGAAACCAAATCATATTTTTTTCTTTCTGTAAAATTTATCATTTTCTTTCTAGTTGTCAAAACAAACTTTTATTTTCAGGCATATGGCTGATCGCATGGGAACACCATACTTGCAGCGTGTTTTAAACCAACAGTTGACCAATCATATCCGAGATACACTGCCAGGTTTGCGTAATCGGCTTCAAAGTCAACTTCTTTCTATGGAAAAGGAAGTTGAAGAATATAAACACTTTAGACCCGATGACCCCTCAATAAAGACAAAAGCTATGTTACAGTAAGTAAAAGTATGATAATTTGATGAAATAGTAATACACTAATATTGATAATTAATATTCTCTACAACTTGCTCAGAAACAGTGGTGGAAAGGGCTAGCTGTACATTGTTTAAAAAATTACACTGAAACACTACTGGTACGTAGTGAAATGTTTCAAATTCTAAATATTCTTATGTCTGTGTTTTATCATGGTATGGATGAAATAAAAAGTATCACTGGAAAATGGGCTTATTTTCCCATACAGCCTATAGTACATAATCTTAATCTTTATAGAATGGTTCAGCAGTTTGGAGTTGATATAGAAAAAAGCATTGAAGGTTCTGGATCAGAAATCAGTACACAGGAACTGTCAGGAGGTGCAAAAATAAACAGAATTTTTCATGAAAGATTTCCATTTGAGTTAGTGAAGGTAACCTTGTTTGTATGCTATGCAATTTAAACATGTCTGTCATATTTGTTTTTTAACATATTTTTAAAATTATGTACAACAGGACTTGGTCTCAGTATATATTCAAATATAACTATAACTAGATGAAACGAATCCATTATACATATTTTTCTATTAATCAAGCTACTTTTTTTGCCTAGCTTTAGCAAACCAGGGCACAAAAAGGAAATAGTTACAATAGATAATAAAAATGCAAAACATAGTGATTGCATCTGTTTGCAGAACAAGCCACTTCTATTTAGCTTTTTATCCTGTGAGCAGTATTATTATTTGATCATTTGCGTAATATCTTCTACACAAAGTCATATAATAATTTCTTCCAGATGGAGTTTGATGAAAAAGAACTTCGTCGAGAAATCAGCTATGCCATTAAAAATATCCATGGTATCAGAACAGGTTTATTCACTCCTGATATGGCGTTTGAAACCATCGTGAAGAAACAAATTGCCAAACTGAAAGAGCCATCGTTGAAATGTGTTGACCAGGTCGTGTCGGAGTTAACCGGAGTTGTGAGGAAGTGTACTGATAAGGTATATACCATGATTCAATGACATTTGTATGTTCAACAATACATTGCTTGTTAGATAGGGTTTATTGACTACATGAAATGTTCATTACTAAAGATAACTTTCAGTTTAACAACTGTTGTTTTCTTAGTTTAGTTGACTTGACTCCTTAGATACAGCACAGAATATGATAATCTGTGGAAATGTCTGTAAGAAAAAGCTAGGAAGTTATCCTAAACAGGCTATAGTTCTTATTATAACTTTTACTTATTAACTTATTGATGTTTATTAGAAAAATTTCTACGCTGAACGCAAAATATTTTTGCTTGTAGATGGCTAGGTACCCTAGGTTGAGAGAGGAGACGGAAAGAATAGTGAATGGAAAGATCAGAGAAAAGGAACAAGGAACTAAAGACCAGCTGACACTGCTTGTAGACATTCAACTGGCCTATATGAACACCAACCATGAAGACTTCATAGGATTTGCAAAGTAAGTTGTACGTTATATATTATAGGAGATACTCACAGGGTAGTACCAGGACTGAAAACATGTGGAAGCTACAAAGTTAGATGCCTGCTAGGAATGTTTTTAAGAAATGTCTAGTAAATAATGAAACAGAATGTGTCATATTACATACACATAATTATTCTATTGTGCTGTATAATTTGCCTGGGTGCAAATGACAGAAAGCATCAGCACATGTGTGTATCCTAATTAATTCATTCATGTAACATTTAACCTTACAGCTGCTGGAAAAGGTTGGTTTAGTTTGACTCTGGAATTAACATATTAACTCTTAAGCTTGCAAATTTCTAGTTTTGTTTTATTTCTTCAATTTTTTTCGTTCTTTGATATCTTATTACTTTTAAGTATGTAAAAATAAAATAGCTTCTGGTAGTGTGCATATAGATGCATGCTGTTCATTTATGAATGGAATCGTGTTACTATTGCCAGCAACAATAGATATTGAAGTTCAAATTCCAAGTATACATTGTAACTCACATATTGTTAAAATGTTTCATAGGCTTGTTAGGCACCAGTTAAAAATGTAAACATGGCTGTACTTGTTTCACACGGTTTTTATGCACTTTTCCTATTATGAGAACATCATAACACAATGTGTGTGCATATTAGTGTCTTTTTGATTTGAAATTTTGTTTCTTGTAGTGCACAGCAGAAATCAGAATCCAGTCGCAAACAACAAAAGTTAGGCAACCAAGTTATACGAAAAGGCTGGTTAACTCTGCACAATATTAGTTTTATGAAAGGAGGTTCAAAGGAATTCTGGTTTGTTCTCACAGCTGAAACCTTGTCTTGGTTTAAGGATGAGGAGGTACAGTATGGGATGTTGGTGCATTACCCCCGGGGGAGGCAGTCAATATGAAAGTGGGTACGCATGTTCCAACAAAATTTCGCATGAAAGGGTATGTTTTTTGAACCACTGGCGCGTAATGCTTAGGGTCTGTTTTTTGGCTAAAATCATGAAAAGGGGTGGTTTTTTGGAGGTGTGACACTTCGTTAGGGGTGTTTTTTCCCAAAAGTCACTTCCTTAGGGGTGTATTTTTAACAGAATTTACTTCGTTAGGGGCTTTTTTGAAAAGCCATGTTGGAACATGGATACCCACTTTCATACTGACTGCCCCCCGGGTATTACGTAGTTGATCTACATCTTGCTGTATAGTATTCCCAACATAACTATGGGTGTATGTTGTATATATATTATCTATTGAATAATGTTACAGGCAATATCAGAGTAGTCACCATACATGTACTTGCATGATATTTGATCTCAAGTTTCTGTTCAACTGTATTTATATCTTCTATTTCATTTTCTTATTAATATATCTGATTGTATATTGTAACACATGATGCAATGACAATAAACACATGATTCTATACATTACCTATGATGATTTCCAACTCTTTGTACTGTGTTTGTTTGGAATTAATTCAAAGTAGGCTAAATTAAGTGGCATCACTACATGGCGCTTTTATGACATCAGAATCCTCTGTATAAACTATACACTGGCAAACTAGTAAATTAAAAAAGAAATGGTATATTGATATTACTTAGTCCTTGTAGCCACATGCTAAATTAGGTGTAACACTTTTTTTTTAATCATAGAATACTTAGTTCAAACTGTTGCCTAATTTGACTCACAGCTCTCTAACTTTTCCTCTGTTGCAAGTGGGCATTATGTAATGATGGTGACTAAAAAGAAAAATCTTGAGATACAAAATCATGGTCTCAACAGAGATTTGCACTATGGACACTTGGGATTTGTTCAACCAAATGGCTTAGCCTCTACACTAACTGACTAACCCTAATTTTTATTTGCCATGCTTTCTGCAGGAGAAAGATAAGAAATACATGCTTCCCCATGAAAACATTAAACTGAGAGATTTGGAAGCTGGATTCATGTCAAAATCACAGAAATTTGCTCTCTTTAACACAGAAAACAGGTACAATGTTTGCATATTATTTTATTTATATTGCATGCTTTTTGGTAGGAGAAAGATAAGAAGTACATGCTTCCCCATGACAACATTAGATTGAGAGATTTAGAAGCAGGATTCATGTCCAAATCACAGAAGTTTGCTCTCTTTAACACAGATACAAGGTACAGCCTAGTTATCTTCATTCCTCTCTGGATCAAACTGAAGGAGAAAGTTTCTTGTTACTGTGACTATTATAACTAACTTGATTTTTAAATTATTAGTCTCAACTGTGGTCAACATGCATGATGAAATGTCTGATTACCGCAGGCAATCAACTACACCTGATTAATGCATATGGCCATTTGTCTAAATAATAGGTCACCATCGTGTTAAAATTAATGTGCTGTGTGTAGTTGTTCTAATATTATTGCTCCATACATTTAAAGATAAGCAGTTAACCATAAAGCTAGGTATGACTGTAGTTACTAAATACTTGTCTTACAGAAATGTCTACAAGGACTACAAGCAGTTGGAGTTATCCTGTGAAGGTTTAGATGAGCTGGACAGTTGGAAGGCATCATTTCTCCGAGCTGGTGTTTACCCTGAGAAAAATCAAGAAGAATCAGGTTCTGGAACATCAAGCGTAAGTGTTCAGCTGTAGGGTAATGTCTATATAGATATAATTCCGGTTGGGAATTCTTAGTGTGTGGTTTGACCGGGTTGTGCTGCTTATATGGGTCGCCTTTATTGATGAATATTGATACCACAATTTGCGGTTTAGCATGAGTATGATATTTGAAATCTGTACAAAACGTCCCTTGGGAAGATATAGAATGGGTTAAATTTTTCATGGAAAGTAATGTAAAATATCTCACAAAAGAAGTAACAGTATTTTGAACGTTAAATTTTTGATACAGGGATGGGTTCATATTTTGACATTTTGAAATTGACCTGAGAATTTATATCACTTCAGGCTATATTTCAAGTCAGGTTGTACGCCATGTTTTCATCTAATATTGAAAAAACTAGTCTTACAATGCTGCATTTGAAGTAAGGTTTCGTTTATTTAATTCCTAGTTTTAGAGATTTTAAAATGTTCAACAGAAATTTGTATTTCCATTTCATATAATAATTGAAGAAATCAGTTAAGTATTGCCGCTGTAACTCCACTGAGTTTTGCTTCACCGCTTACCATTTTATCAGTATTTACCGTTAGCAAATTGTTCATGATTATTATTATTATCCTGACAATGAACTTTAATTACTTTATGAAACTGCTTGAATGCTCACTTTAAAAGCAATTTTAACTCTTTTTACACTATCTGTATGAAGATATCCAGAAAGTTCTGTTATATTCAGTTTCAGTAAAATTTTATTAATAATAGTTACACATTTGAAAGCACTACGTAAAATGTTTGAAACAATATTTTAAAGATAATTGTTTCAAACATTTAATATATAATTATCAATGTGTACATGTATGGCTGCTTAATATCAGTATATACTTAATTTTACCCACGGTTTGCTGATAGTAACAATTTTAATTTAAAGAGTTAAAATGGCTTTGCATTAAAATTACCTTGCAGCATATATAAGCAATTTTGTTTTCAATAATTTGAAGTTGACATTCATGAGGATGTACTGTTTTATGGTGTTATATAGCACATTGCAACTGACATAATATGTTTTAAACTGGTGAAATGAGAATTTGATTTTCACTGCAGCTTGGTTTCTTGTGTACAATAAAAATATTATATAAATCTTGTGCTTTCCTCATTTCACAATGCAGTAATCTCTAATGTTTAGATTCTTAACGATTTTTTCTGTGCACGGTTGGGGTTTGCATAAAAGATCATTGTCCCAGAAATATGCATAAACAATAGTAGAGAATACTGCATTGTAAAGGATGTATATCTGGGTGTATATGTGACATTAGAACCCTTTTATCCACCAGGGGATAGTGTGAGAAAAATGAGGGCAACCCTACGCTAGCATTTAATGTATTGAGATATACAAGTTTTTCTAACAAATCTCAATATTCCTGTACTGATAAAAAGATTATGTATTTTCAAAATTCAAAGAAGGATTTGTTAATCAATTATTTATATTACAACAGAAAAAATACAATTTTACATTGTGTGAATTGTGATTTAGTCAACATAATTCCCAAATAGTAAAAATGGGAATCTGAAGTTAGAAAGGGTCTTGATGTACTTAAATATCATGATATATAGTTTATTTGAAGATTGTTATTTGTATTAAATCATATTTGTGGTGTTTTGAGCTCTTTCTGTTTACATTTGTGATGTTGAGCCTTTGTTATGACTACTAACATTTAACTTTGTTTAACATTTACTCTTACATTTTCTTTTTCTTCACAGTATCTAAAGTGGGGGTTTTAAATTTGCTAATTATTTGGATCCCTTGATGTAGTAGCATGATTCTGTTTTAATGCTTGAAGATACTCAATCTGTAATTTATTTAACTTTTGTTACTATGCTCAATCTGATTAATATGTGTCTGCTTACTTTTAAACTTTCTTGTGAAAGGAAGTAAACCAAGATTTTTACATTATAGTGCCCTGTAATGAAGATAACAAACTGAGTTTTCTGAGATTCTGTAACACTTTTATTTTGTTTCAACTTGACATTATATTTAACTTGCTTATTTGTTCTTGTCTTCATACTACTTTTACAAACTTTTAACTCTCTGCAGTTGTTTCTTTTTTAGTTTCATAATCTCGCATCATCTGGGAGTGGACTAACCAAATTTCTTTACCAAATATTATTACTAATTTAGCACCGTATATACTTCATTTCAGAAAGACGATATAGGTTCCATGGATCCACAGCTTGAACGACAAGTGGAGACAATTCGAAACCTTGTTGACTCGTATTTAAAAATCATAAATAAAACAGTGCGAGATTTAGTTCCAAAAACCATCATGCATTTAGTAATAAACCAGGTCGGTTACAGCATTGATGTTGTGTAGAAGGAGGCTGAAATCTTCGGTATAAGTTTTAAATTTGCAGATATTTAATTTGGTTGTTTCTAAGCTTTAATAACTTACAAAGCATCTGACATGATTTCTGGAGATTGATGCATATTTTTGAAAAAGTTTCCTAGACCATTCTAGATATTATTAAATGGTAAAATTTCTCAATGCAAAACACAATTAAATATTTGCAAATCAGTAAAATTTCATAGCAGTAGATTTCTGCCTTCTTCCATGAAAAGCTTTTAAGATTGTTGGTTGAAATATCTGAAAGCATTCAACTCATAGACAATTTACTATAGTTTATTGTCAATTGTGGGTCTGTGGTTAATGACAAACTATGAAAAAAGTATGCTTTTATATATTTAACCAACAATGTTGAGAACTTCGGTGTGAACTCCCTAGTTCCTACTATTCATCATTTCATTTATTTCACTGAGCGTGTCTTTCAGTCTCGAGATGATTTAGGATCGATGGATCCTACACTAGAACGCCAAGTGGAGACAATTCGTAATTTGGTGGATTCATATTCACGAATTGTTAATAAGACTACTCGGGATATGGTTCCCAAGACAATTATGCACATGGTCGTGAATGGAGTAGGTCTAAACAAATGCACCTGGCCTTAACTTCTGCAGTTCATGCTTGAGAAAAATGAAAATTAATTGTGTTACTTTTGGTGGATTTTCAGAGGGTTCGAACTTTTTTGGAACATGCTTGCAAAAATTACTGCTAAGCAATATGTGCTTTAGAAATCCAGTTAATCATTTTAAATGCTGCTGCCTTGTTTTTTTTATCTGGCCATTAAATGTTTGATAAAAGTTATTGTTGAGTTCCTTGCTTTACTGTCACTTCCTCAATGTTTTCTTAGCATTTTATTGTGCATGTATATATATATTTAATACCAATGCTCAAATTGCTGCATTTGATCAATTAATTTAGATTATAAGTTTACTGTTTTAAATTTTGTTAGTCAATCTACTAAAGAACACATTGTTTCAGTGCCCTTGTTCTTCTAACTAACTAACCAATTATGTTTCACTGTTTTAAATTTGGTAAATTTGGAGGTACAAAAAACTCTGATGCAACTGAAAATCCAGAAACCGGTTCAGTGAAGTGAGTAAATAAGTTGGAACAAATCTGTCCAGTGAATAAATTAATTGGGGAAAATGTTATGCAGGTATTCACAATTTCCATGTAATCTGGTGTGCATAGCTAAGTCGGGTAGTGTCTATTATATGGAATATTTGTTTTGTAATAAATTAGGTGGGGTATATTGTAGATCAAAGAATTCATTGGTGGAGAGTTATTGGCTCACTTATACAGTTCAGGAAATCAGGTAAATGACGTGGGAGCTGATTTAAATTAAATCCCTATGAACTTTTACTCTATTTTTTAATGACAGTCAAAGTAATTATGTTGTTAGATGTGTGTTAATATTCAGCTTGTTTGTCACTGAGATTTCAATCAAAATAAATGACATAAACAGCTGAAATGAAATGCATCATCCAATGCTGCAGCTGTATAAAACGGAAATATTGTGATTGTTAAAAGTATGTTACTTTTCACATGATAAATGTTAATTTCTTGATAATTAGGCTTTTATTTTGGGCTTGAACTGTGTGGAAATTTTTTTCGAAGATTTTTTTTTTCCCATTTATTATCAAATATTTTCAATCTCAAGATACCCTCTATTTACTCCAGTTGCTAAACTCGTGTATTGTGCAAAAGTAAAAGTCTATGAATACATTGTCTGTGACTGAAATTTGTACTGTTCCCATTTCATTTTCATATTTCGTTGTTCTTTAATTGCTTTCAGGATAGTCTCATGGAGGAATCTGCTGAAGAAGCGCTGCGACGCGAGGAAATGTTGCGCATGTATCACACCACAAAGGAAGCACTAGACATAATAGGAGAGGCGAGTATGAAGACTGTATCAACACCAACACCACCTCCAATCGATACTGATTGGTTGAAAGCAGAGAGACATCCATCCCCAACTATGGGTGGTGGTAGTAATATGCCGCCAGCAAGGTAAATGGGATGATTAATATTCAATCACTTCTGGTGACAGATCGTATGTAGCTGAACTATGAGTCTCAGATGACGTTGGTTTTGGTTGTAGCTCTTGTTGTTGACTAAACTGAATGATATTTGAAATGTTTAATGTGGCCTTTGTCATGTAGTAGATGTTAAAAATATTTGTAAATTAATGCTCTTTGAAGGGATGATCTTTGCTACATTTTGACAGTAAGACTGTGCAGTCAACAGCAGTATCTATAATGTGATTAAACTATGACAAAATTATGACATTGTCAAGTTGGAATATTTAGAACATTTTTGTCAATATTTTGTGAATATCTAGAAACAAATTTGTAAAAAGTCAACTCATCTGTTGGAGCAGAAAGACATAATGTAGAGTTTTCACAGTATAGCACAGTTTAATATATTTATAATTTTTTTATAAAAGCTGATGCAGATGTAAAACTTTGGCTGTTTCTGATAATACTAATTTGCATTACTTATCCTTGGAGGGAATCATCATTTAGAAGTTGAAGTTCTTTCTCATTTCACAGAGCACCCTCACCAACTCCACAACGACCAAATAGGCCTGTTGGAGGAGGAAGTGCGGCATCTAGACGGGATGCACCACAGCCACCTCAGAGACCAGCACCCTCTGTTCCATCGCGACCAGCTCCTAACGTCCCTGCTCGACCCGGTCCTGGTGGGTTGCAAACCCCACTCATTCCACAGTAAGTCGCATGGGAATCTTTTCTTGTAATTTGTGACTGGTGTTCAAATATGCGAACTGTCGAAATATTTGAATGTTACGTTAGCTTAATTTTTGCTGAAGCATTCTTGTAAATTGTAGGCAATATTGAAAGTATCCATTTCATATAAAATGTATTATGGAAAAACTCATCCTTGTGTTCTAAAACTATGGATGGAAATGGAATGACAACTCTGTTTGAAGTAGTTTTTCTGGCCCTAGATAAAAGATAATGGATGATAGATAAATTATAGCATTCTGAATTTTACATTGCTTTATAATTGTTATGGTTCTGGTTAGCAAAAATTAAGCTACTGTACAACACAGCAGCTTCCACTAACAAACTTAAAGGAATAGCATAGTTTAGCCTGCATGAAGGTTGGAATGAGCAAATACACGTGTAGAGTGGTGAATCGTATTTTTGCATGCCTAAAGTTTAGTGTTTGTTGATAGTTCGTAGTTTGTTATAGTTCATATTTGGTTTTTTTTTTTTTGAGGGATTTGATAATTATGTAATGTTGTTGTTAACTGATACATATTACATGCACTTACTACTCTGGTTGTAGTTGTCATCATGTATAGGACTCTATGGACTTGTCTGTGATTCATTATACAGTTTTCGCTAGCTTACTGTGTACTCACTGGCTACTTCCCCTGTTGTCGTCTGAATAATTATATATTAAATATCTTCATTTTTTAGTAGATTGATAATAATCATTATTAAACCTGAAGAACAAAGTTTCTCTTTATTTTAGTTTTTAGTATCTAATATCTTAATTGGCACCTTTGGTAGCAGACATTAGTTTCTGCAACAATTTCTTCTTATATGCTTTATCTTGCTTCACCATTTTCTTCTAGTTCATTTCAGACAACTTTACCGTATCATGATAGACAGCATGTTCTGTGTATAATGTTTAGTTTCAATTGATTATTTTCCATAAACAGTTGCTGCACAAACAAAATTGAACAATACTCTGTTTGTTATACTGATTTTTAACAAATTGATTAGTATTTTTAATTGTTTTAATAAAGTTACTGAGTAATGCATATTGTGATAATTTTGATTTTAAGCATGGCTTTTACAAGTGTTGCTTTTAAACAGCTTATTTTGGGTTTCTTATTTATATTAACCGCACAGCGTGATACTTGTTATTTTCGAATGGTAATATTTGTCAAATTTAAAGTGATAACGTTTAACACTGTACTAATGACACACTCCTCCTAAACACAATTTGCACTATTTCTTAAACATTTAAGAAAAAAAAAAAATTTGCAACACAATGCTATTATAAATAACTATTTTCTTCCATTTAATTTACATTTTCACTTAGCACTAACCAAATATATTTCTTTTCGCATTTAATAAATCAAAATCTGTTCTTGAATGCTTTGCAATGTCCTATTAAATCCATTAACAATGCATATTTATTTAATAATATACAAGAAGTAAATGGTTTTAATTTAAATTCTCATCAGTTTCCATGTTATGTACAGAAAGCACTGTCTATCAAATTCGGTGAATAAATGTTACATGGCCATTTTTCTATGAATTTAAACTACAGTTTGGTTTGTTATTAAGGGTTTATTAGAGGCATCTTTATAGGGATTAAATTATTAAATCACATAAGAACTTTTGGTCCAGAATGATCCCCATCTACTAAAAAAAGTTTTTAAAAATAGACAAAGACACCCTTTAAGAGGTCTTGCCGCTATGCAGCACCTTACTGTATTTTTACCAAAGCATAGAAAAATGGTAACAAATCTTTGTCTCTAAAGAGGTTTTCCCACTGTCTGTTATGACCTGCTTATCTTTTCTGCAGAACGGGGGTAGATTTGTTGGGATTTGACATGACCCCTCTTGTGCCGACCCGACCGGGCTCTGCGTCTACTCAGTTACCTCCGCCTTTATTACCACAGTGAGTATATGGGTAGAGTTAGAAACTGTTGTATGTTGCATGTATTAGTTTGTTGACATTTAAACAAATTTATTTGCATATAACCTAGTGAAATGTACTCGTTCATTCATTCAGTGGCCCCTTTTACATGTAATGTATTAGCAAATGGTCTGTCACATTTTTGGATGGAAAGTAAAAATGTCTGTATAATAGCCTATCTCCAGTTTTGTAATCTTTAAAAAAGTTTAGTTATTCCACATTTTGGGAACTTTTAACATTATTTTAAGATACAGTTTCACATTTCACTGGATTCTGTGCAGATGAAGTATGTTTTTTATCACAGTCATTCTTCATTATGTTTCCACCTTATATATATGCCTCAAAATGACACTCACATAATAACTAATGTTTAAAGAGAGAATCTAATCATTAAACTGCATAGGAGGCATTTTACCTTGGCTTCTATGAAAGTCCAGTCATAGGTAAAATAACTGAAAAGTTGACTTGTCTGGATGTCTTCTGTGTACGAACAAATGTATTTAAATTTTAAATACTGAACTCGTAATAAAAAGTTCTGTATACATCAAATATCGTTGTTTAGCTTATTATGAATTCTCTCTTTTATTGTGCTTGACTTCACTTTTAGTTGCATATGATTGCAATCCACTGATTTGAATAATTATGTCTTTAACTTTAGAGTGATATTTTATTTTTAGGAATCAGTAAGAAAATGCACAGTCATGTATTTGTATTAAAATATATTTTAAAATGATTGTGATTGAATTTATTGTACTCCACCTAGCGAAACATAATGTAAATGTATCATTTGTATAGCGAAGGTTTCTTGTGAATTCTGTGTAATTACGAAAGGACATGTCATATCATCAGAATCTGTTTTGACACATTCGAGAAGATCTGCTTTATCATAAATAGTAGTATGTCTTGTAATTTTTGACATGTGCATTTCTTGTGGAGTACAGTTAAGATAATTTTAACAATTTTTACTTACAAGGCGGCCTCAGGACCTGTTGAAATAAATGGATTAAAAAGGTTAATAAATTACTGTCCCACTGTTTTTGTTTTAGTTCTGCTATTTATAAAAAAACTCAAATATTAACATCCTATCACTTACTTCAACCACATGAAAAGTAGTTCACATTTTGCTGTTTTTGATCGTTTTGGGGTCAAACTTCTATAAATCGATGTAGAATTGTTACGAAGATTATAAAAACTGGAATTTTATCCCATATTTCACCATGTAAATATGAATACAGTGTAAAACTGGTGTTTTGTTGTGAAGAAAGTATGAACCATAACAGTATTTAAATTATTACATTCTTTTGTGAATCTTTGTGCAAATTGCGGTGGGCAAATTTTTTTGACAAAATAACAGTAATGGAACTGCTGGTAATGTCGAATTAATACAGGTTGGAATGGACACTTAATTTAGTCTCCCAGTATTTGAGATTACTTTATGTAGCAGAACTATATTGCACCAATAATATTAAGGATTTTTGTAGGAAATTTAAGTTTACTTAAACATGTGTTGCCAATTATTTTCATTTGTCATGACGCCAATACATGCTATAATTTTTTGTCTTTAGGTTTTTTTTTAGTAAAAATAAACAAGCTGTGATAGTGTTTGTATATGGCGTAACTTATTATTTTGTTGAACCGTGGCATTATTATTGTTCCCTGTGTAACATGTTGTACCTACATATTTTATCAATATGAACACTTCCTGTTATTAATCTTACCTGCACATCCAGGACAGATTTTGTGGCATCAGATATGATATATGCAGGGTGTTAAAAATCCACTCGTGGGATCTTTGTATTCTTAAGATTATTGTTTACAGTATTCGTGGAGCTGTAAGATGTAAATGCATCATACATACAACCGTGTGTGCTCCATTGTAACAAATCACTTTCAGTTTTATTTTTTTATCATTGAAAATTGAGTATGCTAAGCCAAAATGATAGTTCAAACAACTGAGTAGATACACGGTTCCATTTGAAGAATTCGTTATGCCAAATCTGTGCTCTCCATAAGTCATTTAGATTAGTGCAACTAAATTTTTGGTGTACACTGTTTTTTTCAAGAAACTGTACTCGAGTCCGTTGTGGAGAAAAATATAATTTTACAATTTATCAAAAAAAAAGAAATTTGACCTTTGTTTTTTTCCTATGTTTTGTCATGTTGCCCAGCATATTCTAAACATCCTGTTTTCATTTTTCCAGGCGCCCAGGAACTAGTAACAACATGCCCAGAATACCAGATCGACCATATATACCGACAAGACCCACATAGGGACAAAATCATTGTAGATCATACCAAGCATCTTTCATCCAAATATCAAATAGTGCAAAAATTGTAGCGAAACTTTGTGTAACTACTGTGTCCATGTATAGTTTTTATAAGTCTTCAGGAGTGGTTTAATTTTGCAAGACTGATTTTATTCCTTTATTTTGAATCAAAACACTGTATTTAAAATATATTTTATAAGTTTTCATATATTTTGCGAATGCACAGTTGCACAAAATACTGCTATGCTTATTTGAAAGTTCCAGTGATATCAAGTAGTATGATGTATGTGTCATCAAACAAGCCTGGGTGCCAACAGAGAATAAACACAGTTGGGTAAATGCTGGAAATAATTGTGTATTCCGTATCTTTTTTAGGTTTAGCATAGGTATATGCCAGACACTTCTGGTCTAGTCGCACTCGATTCAATGATATAGAATAACCAGTGTGTGTTACTTATAGTAATAATCCATTTGAAACTTGTATGGCAATATTTACGTCACAACACATATAAAATTTTTCACTGACCAGTCATTGACCACATGTGTAATTAGTTCTACGTGTATGTTTGTAACATATTAGAAAGCTGGTATATTTTGTGTTTAAGCAAGATGAATCATATAACAAAAATATAGTAATATTTATAATGGTATCAAGATGGGTAGAGTAGGTCCCTTTCTAGTTAGAGTTTTGAGTGTTGTCCACCAGGGGATACTGAGGAATTGCAAGATTTTAGTATTAGTATATGTAGCTTTCAATGCATTTTTTATTCTTCAAAATGTCACTTTTTTAAGTTACTGATAATATAGCACACAGGTTTAGGAAATATCTATCTGTCAAGTTATTTTTTGAATCGGAATAAATGTAATATGCATAAAATAAACTTATTTTACATTGTTTGAATGGTGAGGTAACTCACATATCCTCTAGTGGAGAAAATGGGAAACTGTAATTTGAAGGGGTCTTATCGTCTTGAATATAGAGCTTGATGTAACAAAAGCAGATTTTATATTATAGCAAAATACATTGCCAAGGTTAAACTGACAAGTGTTTACCATATGCACCGGTTGTACTTCAAATCAAGTTATTTTGAATTCTAGAAAAAATGCTTGTTAGAAGTAATCATATCACAAAGCACCAGCAGCACTTGAAATATGTATTTAAGTGTTGTTAAATGAAATTGGATTAAAATAGATTAATAACTGTGGAATATTTAGTAATTGTCTATTACATTTATTACTGGCATGGCATGGTAATTATACGTAAAGTGTCTACATAACACTGTCATCACAAATATGCCATTTTAACACATCTTGTTGAATATGGCTATCAATGTCAATATATTACAGCTATATTTGTCTACAGTAATCTGCAGAAATACAAGTGAAAGCACTAAATGTTTTTATAGTAAAAACACAACTTCATCAGTAATGTTTATGGATAAAAAACACATGAAGTTGTACTGTCAACAAACAATAAACATTCCAGAAATTGTGTTTCCTTCACATTTTACAAAGAATCTATATTAAATTAAAAAATGCTTTCAATTGGTTAGTTGCTAAACATTTTATGTATGTCTATTAATAACACAGCTTACAAAGTATTGCACTATAAAACTATTCAAATAATATCTAGATTCACCGAACCAAAAGAAATAGTGGTCACCTAGTTTTGCTTGTAACTAAGATAGAAAAAACAATTACAATTACTTGACACACTGCTACTATTTCGGTACTAATTTTGAGCGCTAAACCTCACAAGCACGAATCTGAAACGTCATCAATATGTTCAGTTTTAACTTCTAGCTTTGTTTCACTTTCACCTACAAATTGTTCTTTCAACTTTTGCATTTCAAATTTGTCCAGATAATTTTGAAATAAAGTAGAACTTGTCTCGCCAATACCGGGATATCGAAGCGAAGGCTGTTTCTCAGATTTTTCCGCTGTTTCACCATAATTATCGTTACTGATATCGGATTCTGATTTTACTGTGGGAGCAAGAACAATTTCTGAATTATGATCTATGATCAAGGAATTGGACACTTCAGTTTTACATTTTTGCACGCTCTGATTAACTACATTTTCACTGCTTAAGTCTTCATACTGGTCATTTTGTGGGGAACTGTTAACACTGTTAATGTTATTGGAGTCTTCCTTGGTAATAAGCTGCTTACAGCTTTGTCCACTTGGTGATAAGTCCATTGCCCACAACTGGCCATTTTGCATTTTTGAATGATTATCTTTATTTTCAATAATTTTCTCACCTGAATTGCACTCTTTAATTTGAAGACTAGGAACCCAGACTTCATTCTGAAGGTTACTTGGCTTCATCATGTCTGTTTGGCTAGTTGTGGTCGATTCAGGAATTTTGCTAGCCATAAATTGAATGGCAGCTGTAGCAGAATAAAATGGGACTGCAATGGTATTTTGATGATGTTCAGAGCCATCTGGTGGTGTATGTTGAATAGTGTGCATAGCAGTGGCATATTTCTTGTTTTCTAATATTGCTTTGTTCGACTCTTGGTTTTTGTAACCTGTCACTATCTGAAAAATGCAAAATGGATCATTTAATAAAAATAGACTTGTTAAAAAGTTAAGGGACCATAATGGCGTACAAATAACATCAGTAATAACAAACCTAATATGTATTCAGAGTCTAACATAGTTCAAAAAGGCACATTTGCATGGATGTAAATTATCCAAAATTCCAAAACGTGCCACTAACATTTTATTCCTTCAAGTTGGTAGATCACACATAAAGCTAATACAGCGCACAATTTCACCGGCTACAACTATACCAGAAAAACAAATTATGAACAGCTGAATGTCACATAATCAGGTTTGTCACAACCCAAAGTAACAAAGAGTTTGCATTTTATGATTTCAGGAATAAATATGGAATACACCATGAAAGCCAATCAGAAACAGAAAAATATTCTGCAACGGAACAATATGACCCCACTTGTCATGTAGCTATCATCCGTGAATATTTAGTGCTTGAAATGTTCATGTGTTATGAGAAAAAAACAAGTTGTATAGTTTCACATAAAATGGACTGAAATGAAAATGGCTTTTCGCTCCAGTAACACAGAAAATATTCACTCCCTTACAGGCTTGAGATATAAATTTCACATGCCTTTTTGGTTACTTTCTACATAACACTTTAATATAGCCATCGTATTATACATTTTCAGATACGTCCAACTCTGTAGATGGACACTTCAGTAAAAATATCCTTTTGTTTAGTACTTACCCCTTTCTCAATAATGTCATCTTTAAATTTCACACCAAAGAATACTGTAGTACAAAAAGTTAAGGGCATACATAAATACATTAAGGTTGTAAATTCATTAAGGAACAATGAGATACTCCTACATACTATGTTGATAGATGTTGCCGTGTCTGTGAACACATACTAAGAATGTGATCTTTGCATTCGGCGAAATCAGATTATCAAACTGAAGCAGCTGTTAACGCTGTTAACAGTCTAATACCATAAGTGCTGTTCCTCTTTGAGTTGTATGAAAAGGCACTTCTATAAAAGAAATAAGAGTAATGGGTTTCTAATTCATTGTACATATAATATTATGTTGTATGATATTTATTGGATGATACGTTATGGGTGTTGTGGTTTTTTTAAAAGTCTTCCCCCCCGCTGCACAAGTAAAAGTGGACCAGTGCTAAATGTATTATTATACTGCAAGTAAGCATTTTATAAGAATTTCAAACAATCAAGCAATAGTTTGTCAAAAAACATTCTATAATTATGGCTTGTCATTTTCCCCCCAAAAAAGTTTTCATAACGAAACCAAGCTGTAACGAAAGTTTTGTGACAAGTGGAACTGATGCATAACAAAGAGAGTTTCTGAATTTCTGAGCAAACTTTACAATATTGTTGTACACATCCCAGGTACCAACAGTTAAGGGATTTTCTGATGAGATGCTGCTTTTAACTGAAAGTTCTTTTACAAAGGATATTCTTTGTATTTTCCTAGTCTTCTTATTCCCACAGTAAAAAGACTTTTAATTGCACGATTACATGCATGCTTCCAATCTCGCACGGTAGGATCTCCAAATTTTCTTGCAACTACATCTAAAAGATTGTCACGGTGTACTTTGTCATTAATAGAAGTGCTGATTAGGATTTCTGAAAAAAACAACAGAAACAGTATTAAAATACATGAAATAGCATTTAAAATAATGCACAAGTTCCACACATTGTTGGCAATACCCTGTTAGGACTAGGATCTGGTAGTTGGAAAATTTCCTGCCATGTTATAGTAAACAATTGCAGTTTACTTATGGAAACAGTTTAACACTAGGTACACACAATCAAAAGAATAAATTCTGTAAACAGTTAATTTCAATAAAGGGAGTAAATTAAAACACAAATTCACCTGAATTTAAGCCATAGATGGTTAGCTATGTGTTCAAAACATTTCGATTCAACTACTGTCTTTTTAAGCATGATTAACAATTCCCAAGAAAATTGTATCAATAATGGGTGGATCACAGTGAAATTTTGGTTAGAGTAACTCTCCTGGGGTTTATCAAATCATCTAAATCTTTGTGAACAAATTAAAATAAAAATGTGAAAGGTTAGCTGCTACTGAGAGTTCCTCAATTTTTCTGAAGCTTCCAGTACAGTTGTACATGATATTGATATACCTGGAAGAACAGCTAAAAGCTTTGTGTGCTGAGTTGCAACATTTCTTGGAGATGCTTTGTATGAAGATGAGCACCCAATAGTTAGCCGGTCATCCTCCACATCTGAGCTGTCTGAATCTTTTACTAGTTGGATGAGTGTAATTCCAAAGAAATATGTCTTGAACATAACTGTCAAGGAATGCATCGTGAAACATCTTTCAGCAATATGCCATTAATGTAGATGCCTATTAGCAGCATGCAAAATAGTGCTGATTTTCCTGTTAGAGGAAACTACATTTATGCATGGACTATTAATTTTTAAGAATTAAATATTAAATCTTTTGCAAAAAAAATGACATGGGCCTTTTTGACTTGTCATTTTCTCATGGAGTTTGAGTACTGTAAGTTAGACTTTATTATAGAACAACTGACGAACAATTGTTTTGATATATTTGCGTAAAAAAACATGATTGCCATACAATTCATTACATAAATTTTCAATTTTTATGGCCTTCATGTCACTAAGCTTTAATCCCTTACACCATTCCTCCATCATGTGCTGCATGATGCTTGAAAACTCAGCAGTGAAGAATGGCATACAAGATTACACTTCAATGTCAGAGGAGTGTAAGTTGGTGACATGCAACAGTGGAAATCAGGTTAATTCAATTATGTAGTCTGGACAGAGATGAAAAGCATGTGCACCAACTGCGCTGCATTGACGACATACTCACATGACATCTTATACAGATGAAGAGTCATTTCTTAAAAGTTTCCTAATTTTAAATTAACCTTTTCACTTAATTTAACTTTGTAAGGATATTTCTTAAATCTTCCTTTACGCTGAGACAGAGCATTTGGGAAAACTTCTCTAACTGCCTTGTTACAAACTCCGCCCCACTCCAATGCAGACTCATTCTTAATAAACTCACTGACAGCTTCCAGCAAAGAGTCCCGTGCAATACAGCCATCTGCCTGAACAACACACAATTCTGGAAAAATGAAAATTAAACATTACAATTTTCTGGATCCTTAAGCATTAATGATGTCATTTGAAATAGGATTTGATAAGATGAATGCATTTACATGTTCACTCACTAAGCTATATGTTTATATTAAAGACAAGAGCACAATTATTCTCTTAGTTCACTTTATTTTTTACTTCACTATTTACATGCACTAGATGGACCCACTAGTTTCAAGAATTCCCAGCATGCGTGAGAAGAATTCTATCATTGTTCATTCAAAAAATACCATATGCTTGGAATTTTGGGTCCATGACAGCCTCTTACTGTTGACATGAACATATTGTAAAATAATTATAATTGAACCATTTCATTTGTGACACAATTTCATTAAATCAAACTTATATAAGCAGCTTGGGACTACATCAAAATTAACCAGAAGAATCTACTTGGAGACCGCCAGATGCTTTTGTGCAGATAATTAAACAAATGGGATACAAATGTATAAACCATGATGACAAAGTACTTACAATTTTGCAACTAAGTTGACATAAGGATGTGTTAGGTGAAATTTGTAAACAGACACAGGACTATGATATGTAACCCGGCAAAAACATTTTTCAAAATGTCCATGATCAGCAACTTACCACCCAGGACCTGTTTGAGAGTTTTCAGAGGATTGGTAATATGCATTACATCTAAAGAACTATCCTGCCTCACTTCCTCCACGAGTTTGATTCTTTTTGATGATGAGGAACATAATTGTTGTACCTCAGGTGCCAAGTACTGGTTATTCTCGATCACTGAATGTTTTCTGACAGTTTCCCTAGGTGACATTGATGTGCTTGCACCTGGATTTTCTGATGACAAGGTCTCATTAAAATATTGATTATTCCCTGCACCTCCTTTAAGGTGTTTTTTAAAGTATTCTGTCGGATCAAAAAGATGGGATTCTAAACTTGGTCGTTTATACGCTGCTTTTGAAAATGCGTCACTTGAGCACATTTTTAGTAAACTTTCTAGAGCGCTGCCAGGCTTGTTTGCTTCTGAATTAAATAATGAGTTAGATTCATTAGACGATTTTCTACTCAAACCATGTTTTTTTTTATTATAACTCCCGCCAATAATTCCAAATCTTGTCTGCTGAATCTCCTGTTGATTAGAATGACATCTTGACCACTCAGAGGTGGACACAACAGTTCCTCGTGGTGACCCTGACTGTAAACTTTCACCTTCTGATTCTTCCCAGTTATATGCATTTTCTATCGACACTTCATTCAAATTTGAACCTTCTATATGTTTAATCTTCTCATTATTTGCACTGCTGGGTTTATTAAATATTTGCAAATTATGTTCTTCATTTCCTTTTGGTATCAAAACATATTTCAGACTCGGTTCTTGAGGACACTGTATCCCAGAATCCTGTTTGCTGTCCTCAGATGCATTGGACAAAATCTCATCATTTGTCTCACCATGAGTATTTCTCATGTGTGCTTTTAAATCAACTTTGCATTCAAATTTCAGTTTACATTTTGTACAATTTTCGCACTTTGTCAGAGGAATCAAATGCACATTGTTCATATGTGACAGAAAACTATCTTTTGATGTTAATATGACCGGGACACTCGCACAAAGAGAACACTTGTATAAAATATTTGCAAATTTCATCAGGCTGACAGTGTAATCTGCTAAAATGCTGTCCAAATTTGATGCCATTGTGGTACCAAAGCTAACACCCTAGTATTCTATCTTTGACAAAAGATTATTGCTTATGCTTTATTGCACTATTTTTT
>JAOXYB010016509.1:2624-16701 GCA_028565635.1 Phoronis ovalis | reverse complement strand
TACTGTTCATCTTCAAGACAACCCACAGTTCATCATATATCATTTTTGTCCAAAATCAGAAGTGATTCAGATCTTATTACTCGGTATTCATAAGCAATATTGTAATATACAATTTACCAGATTTTACTTATTAGTATATAATACTGTTTTTTGGTCTCAACAAATGCATTATTTATAAAAAATACAATAGACTATTTGCAACTGTTCTATAGTAAACTTATATGCTCATTTTGGACGGTCATTTTTAAAGATACCATTCATAATTTTAGAATGAAATCATACTAAATGTATAGGAATTATAATGAAGGTATTTTCTCTTTTGTAGTAAATGTCATTCACATTTCTTATGCCATAATCCCAGGTTTAATGTGCTTAATAATGGCAGTTGAACAATCCTCTCTAAGCCCACTGTGGTTATTTGTGTGCATCCATACAGATCTATACTACGAAGATTCTTGCAGTGATCTGCAACACTTAACAGTGATGCATCAGTGATTTTATTGCACTGACCGATATTTAAAGTTCTTAAATCGTGTAAAGTTCTGACACATTTCTTGAGGCCATCATCTGATATGTTACATGCGCTTAAATGTAATGTCTGCAAGTTAAATAATCCTTGTGATATGTAATGTAATCCAGAATCGCCAACACGTTCGCAGAAACTCACGTCTAGCGCATTAATCCTTGATCCGCCTTCGGATAGGAATCCTAATCCAATATCACTGACATTGTCACAGCTGCGCAAATTTACATCTTGCAATATTGGCATCTTAGCAATAAATTTGAGTCCTGTATCTGAAATGCTAGCACAAAAGCTTAAATTCAAACTCTTTAATTTGACAAGTCCTGTGCTGATATGTTTTAGACTTAAATCGGTAAGTTTTTGACAGTCTTGTAAACTTAAATTTTCAAGTTCGAACGCACCGCAATCCACAATTTTACTCTCGCCAGTTAAGTGCCGAATACCAATATCGGTTAAGTGACGACAACTTCTTAAATTTAAAGTTTTTAGTTTTCTTAATCCATATCCAATTAATAGTAACCCATTATTAGTAATGTTTGTGCATCCACCGAGCTCCAACACTTCGAGATTTCTTAAATATTGTGCTATTCTTCCCAGCGTGTTGTCGGTGATTTGTTTACATAAACTTAAATTCAGTACATTTACAGTAGGAATTTTATGTACAAATGCATGACCTAGTCCAATGTCAGTGACGTTGTAGCATCCACTTAGATTCAAACTTTCTAAATGTGGTAATCCACACACAACGTCGTTTAAACTGCGTCTCAAACTTAAAATTTGCACCCGTTTAATTCCTCGTTGTACCAGGCTAGGAAACAAAGACGGATTTGACCGCCTTAAATGTAGTTTGGCTTCAACTCCTCGCCACACTCCGCGGTGATACGCCGCCTCCCTCCATGCCGCACACACTTGAGCAGCTCTTCCTTTATCTCGAACGTCCAAATAACTAAATATCATAGCGAGGATCTCAGGAAACAAGCTTGAAATATGCACATGAGATCCATCGCAAGAATCCATTTTGAATCTAATGGGAATCAGATTACTAGACACGTGACTGTATAAATGTTTTCACGACGAGCCCAATTACAGATTCCGAAGTTTATAGTTACTAATAGATGGCAGCACTAATGTGTTAAGCGTTGAACATGTCTTAGCTGTAAAAAACGCTATCAATTAATAGTTTAAAACAGTTGCAGACTAATGAACGAATGTGTTCTTTCAATTCGCACTTGAGACATTTCTAAAAACAACATTTTGTGATGAGGGGGTCACTTACAAAAGATTACATATGATATGCTAGGCACCAAAAAATTGAGAAATCCCTGCCCGGGAGACGAATTTTGAAAAATACCTACCCCTTGAATCAAAAATCATCTAATACCCTACCCTTTGACCAGAAGATAAGGATAAATATCCCTGTAATAATCCCCTGGAATGATATCGTATATTCAACATTTAACCAGATATTACTGAAAAAACGTACTCTTAAAGCGGAGAGACAGATATTGAGTTAGGTGCCACTAGATGGCAGACCCTTGACTGGGACAAGGTAAAATAAATAATAAAAATGCAACCCTTGAAACTAGCGCCTTGCCGAAAAATAGACCCCTTGAGCGCCTAGCATACCCGTCATCACATTCTATTGAGTGAACCCCGGGGATATTGTGCTTGCTAGAGGCCTGTAGGTACAGATCATATTTTTAGTTAGGGATGTGCTGCCAAACTCAAAATATTCAATAAATTCTTAGGGATTTTGTTTTTCAGTAAAAACGGATCCATCTTTAGGGTTTTCTGTCACAAAAAGAACTAATTTTTAATGTTTTCTCTCCGAAAAATCCTCTGGAAACTTTACCTTTAAATGAAATCGTGAAAAAGCGACCCACTTTTAGGGATTTTATTGAAAAGTTGACCCATTCTTAGGGACCTTTCTGTGAAAAGTGGACCTATTATTAGTGATTTATCGATGAAAAAGTGATCGATCTGGGCGGCACAGCTCCGTATTCATAATATACGTAAGTGGCATCTCTGGGGTTAGAAGTTTTACTCGAGAGAGAGAATCACCTATACTAGTATTAAACAAAATAAAGAAATGTACGTAGGAGGTAAAGTTATGCCAGTTTTAATATTAAGTTTTTTGCTACAATGAACACTTTCTGAAGGTATCATATAGGTATCACCCGGGAGGTATCATGATAACCCATTGTATGTTTTAAAACAAATAGCATCTATTCCGCGTTTAAAATATGATCTCATAAATTAAGGCTCCGAAATCAGTATGTCGAGAAAGAACTGTAAATTATTACTTCAATTTCTATATCAACAAAATGTAGAGGCCTTTAACCACACATAGATTAACCACAGCGACTTACAAATGGGCAATCACGTCTAATAACAGAGTAAAACGATGCCTAAGGTTATAAAAATGATCCCGTCTATTCATGATATTATCATAGATATACAATGTTGAAAAACACGGATCAAAACATTAGTTTTATGTCAAAATTAGAAATTCGATCGAAATAAAGAAATCCGATACAACGTCTTAACAAAGACTCGAATATTTTAACACCTTTGTGGCTATTCATCCGCTTTCTTTTTGAAAACAAAATAATTGTGGAAAGTAAACTAAGAATGAAATGATACTATTATCAGATATATTTCGTCCTTTAAAGCGTGAGTATTATCCGCTTTAGATCAAAGCCTTGTTGTTTTCTGGGTGGTACGGTTGTGTGTTGGACATATTTTTGGTTAACGAAAAAATGAAGCAAATGAAACTACCCGTAAGATATATTGGATTAACAGTCACGGGTTATTACAGCGCGGATTAATTACAACAGAAGACATATCAAGGTAAATTAATTAATAACTTATATTTACTATCCAATTTATTCTCCGTAGGAGTGCTCGATACCGAAATGAAAATGTTTCCTCTGTGGTAAGACTTGCCTATGGTTGTCAACATCGAAGAGAAAACTCGTTGGTATTTCGCACCAGTTTCGTGCAATGGTTTTTAACTTACGCTACATTTGTATTTTGAATCTTGTATACTGAAATTAATACTGTACGCGATATAATTACTTTTACCTTGGTCCAATCATCTAGCAGAACTTATATTTAATTAACCTATGCAAAGGATACTATCTTTATTTGAACTTTAATTCTATATAGATCATATCGAAAGCACTATTATGTGCGTAGGTGGTGGATGCGGGATGTTGTAAAGGGGTGGTACTGATTCTACTACATTTCTTGGTTAATATTCCAATTACTTGATCTACTCCTAAATCCGCCTGTGATGTATATCCATTAACAAAAGGATGCCATGACACAACATACATTGTTATACATTTTATTACATTAATAAATAAAGAGTCTTGGATATTGTTCAAACACTTATTATGCGCTCTTGAACATTTTGTAATCTTCTAACAGAGTAAAAAGTAAAAACCATTTCATCCTACTAGAAAACCACTTTATTTAGGCTTCAATACCAATTTTAATGAAACTCAAAATTTTAAGACTTAAGTAATATGATTGACAATAGAGGTTTATAGACTAACAATTGGTATCAAGGGAGGCTTATCTAGGCTTTTAAGTGATCTAATATAACCCTTGAAGTCATACTAATATTGTAGTATTTAGTTTTAGTTGTCCAGAAAATGAGCAGTCGCGGAGAGTAACATTGTTAAGAGAAGCTAGCTGTTGATATGATGACTTTTTTGGAAGCGGAATATTCTATAACCCAGATAGATAATTAAGGAAAGGTAGTGTACTATTGTACTTCTTTAGAGAGTAGCAGGTGCCTCTGTGGCATTTTCATAAATATTAAACTATGAAAACGCGCATTTATATTAAGAAATAACATTTTAATTTGAATACGTTGTATATAGCAATCCGATACGAACCCGTGTTAGTACTATGTGAGTCATTAGTTTCAAAATAGGCCACTTAAAGTTATATTTTTTACAAAAGAGAGAAGGGAAAACATGATTTGTAATGTTTGATACATTTCATTCGCCCTATCTACGTTGCCATAAGCTAAAATCTTTTTCAGGAAGCAGAATTCGCAATAAGATTGAATCTTACAATACTTATAGCCCGACTAGGTGCAATATGTACAGACACGCACGAATTGACCTGTTGCAGTGAGTTCCTCTATTTGTTTAAAGGAAGGGTAGACTCGACAGTACACGTTTGTTTACAGTAAAACAAATTTCCCCCGGGCTGAATGTCTTATTTTTATTGACCTAACATGCAAAAAACATGTCGCGATGTATACAAACACGATATTTCAACACAATTGAGTCCACTTGCCCTGTGGGGGCAGGACAGAAGTATTTGTTAATCGTCTCGTTGAGACTAATAAAATGTTTTCAGCATATTTGTTGTGCTTGTTTTAACGCAGTAAACGTTTAATACAGGAGTTTCCTGCGTTTTAGATTAGTTTCTACCATTACGTCATTATAAAAATACCCCAAAATACCCAATCTCCAGCAAAAAAATGTGCTTGCTTGACAGGTATGCAGGATCATAGTAAATTTAGCTCAGTGTATTATGTCAAATTAAATCATAGGCTGCGTTTTGGAATCCTAAAAATGCCATCTGCGTGTATGGATCTGTACGTATGATTTAAATGTTTTAGACTAATAACTTATTTGTGTAAGCTAGAGGTGGTGATGATGACGCCCATGAAGAAAGTGATAGCGCTTGCTATGACAGTCCTGGATGACAGAGTTATTGCGGTTTAAAAACAAGCTTTGTTTGAAACGTTAATTAACGGCCAGGGACCTGACAATATTTGCGTTTTAGGCAAATTGTGTCCGTAATTGTGTCACATCACTAAGCGGTATCGGAGTGGTATGTAGATTGATTGTTTCATCCTCTACATTGCGGATATTGCTACTGCCACTGGTGATAAAGTTACTTCATAAAAGGACGATCGGATACTCAGAGTGGTCCCTAAATCAGCCAATCATAAAACAGATATTACCACTTGTCAATCATACCGCGGAAAAGCTGTTGCAGTCAATCATTGGAAAGCATATGGAACAAACCGCGATGCTCACTATCTCTAGACCGTAACGAAAGGATATCAAAATACACCATGGGTAATGCTTCGAATCAAACTGTTACCATTTTTCTTTTGGATCTTTTGTAGTGATAACATACAAAGAATTTCAAATTGGCAAACGGATTTTAAAGAAGATTCTCAGAGGATTATAATTAATAGCCGCCATGGCTTGGGTATGGAAACCCTTAATCTCTTTAATGACGTTTTTACTACAAATTATTTCAACACATGGCCTTGACACAATATGGTGGTAAGTGACATTATTAAGTAATTTTTCATTGTACAATAAGTTTGTACTAATTGGTGGCGAAATATATTACTGTCAAAAAACATATGTCCGTAATTCACAACATATCCGCATCATTAGTTTCGTCACTTTAATTGATTCTTTCTGAAAAAAAAAATGTATGTAGCGCCCGAAATTTATGCGCTACCACTTGATTCCCGTCAACCAATTTATATAGTTGGTGGGTTGCCATTGTTTGTGCATAGCTCTATTTTCAGACCTTAACTGTGTGCACAAAGTTCTATTTATCAGTTTCGTCTGGTTAATTTCTTTATGTTTAATTTATGTTTCTTGACAATAGTAACAAAAAAGCCTAGGTATGTAATTATATTACTTATCACCGTCAGTGGTCACCGTCTTTAATAGGATGTATTACTTGGTGCTAAGTTAGTCCTTGCAATTCAAACGCATTTTTAAAACTTTCTTTAACAGTGCCGAATAGAACATTTATCGATTGACTGCAAATGGCATTTAAATTCTTTAATCGAAATAATAGCATTTTTTGCTACATATTTCGATGTATTAAAATGCTTTGTTCCTATGACGTAATTGTTATTCAATTTTTTTCACGATTTTTTATTGTAAAAATTCTGGCACTAACTGACAAACAGCTGATTAAAGCATGTTTGCTTAGCGAAGTATCACATGTTTGTTAGTTTATATTTATTTAAATATTGCCCCCAGCTTAAATACAAAATTAACGAGTGACCTTTAACAAATTGTAAATGTACGTTTTACCTTTTGCTAATTTCTACTGCTTTTTAAGCAGATGTGAAAGTAATCCTTTTAAGAGATATTTTATTGAGAAACCACTAAAGTGATATTAATGTTCTGTAATTCATCTGACAGGAACGAACAAACGCTTTTCGGTAGCGGTTTCTGTCTGTTTGTGTATCCAGAATCCTTTCTAGCTGCCATTTTGCCGTTGGCAGGTTATTGAGCAGGTACACAAAATGAAGAACTGCAGTAAATAATTAGACTAGCAACGAGGATTGAATGAAATGCGACCGTGCACCAAGAATGATACCTTCGAGATTATCCAGATGTTTCGCGCGAAATATACAAAGCCACAACAGCAGATTACTTGTGATTTGTGTAGAATTGTGTTATTATTTACTATTTTCAATTTTCTGCAGGAATTTAGGTGTACAAGGTCTAGACTATTGGAAAAATCAACAGGTATATATTTTAGGTGCACAACCCATGTGCACTCAACTTAAAGGACTCTCGCCTCAGCAGCAGAAAATATGCACGAGATATCAGGATCACATGGCCAGTGTTTCGAGAGGAGCAGAATTAGGAATAAGGGAATGCCAATGGCAGTTTCGATATAGAAGGTGGAATTGCACAACAGTCGACGAAAATAATGTGTTTGGAAAAGTATTGGATATTGGTAAGTTTGATTTTTGATTCTCATCACTTGCGTGAATTTATAGTTTGATATTAGAATAACGAGTTCCCAAATGAGCCTCGACCAACGCCATATAATCACAAGGGAAGGTCAGAGAGAAATAAACAACTGTTGTTTTATTCGAGATATTTCTTTAATGCTATCGTCTGAATGCTCAATTGCAGTCATTCATCGAATAACTGTTCTCCAAATTGCATAATGTGTCTGGAAAAGTACGGCATGCAACCGTGGGTTAACACAATTAAGCTAAATTAACAGGGTTAATCCATCGCTTGATTGTAAAAAATCACCTCATTTTTTACACCTGGAAAAGATAAATTATTTCAATATATTTGTTTGTTACTCGAAACTTTATGATTACCATATAAATACATCTCTAGCAAACTATGTCCTGACAGAAGTTTATGTAACAGCTAAGTGTACCTCCTAATACAGTCGAGAGTCTTCAATGTTAAGCCTACTTCTCATCAAAAGTAATGATCAACTGCAAATTTGTCACTGACTCTGTTGGTAAATTCCCAGGGTTAATCGGGAGGTTAATCTCATGTGATCTGGGACACAAGACTGTGTTGAATGATCTTACTCGTGGATAAGTGCCTATACATTCAGCATACCACACCCAATCCACAAAGGTATAGTTTCTCAGCTGCAATAAAAAGGCATGCATATAACAGTGGTTACGTTGTTTGCATATTTTTTATTGGTATTATTATATAAACCGCTGATAATATGTGGATTATTGTGTACAGTATGTAGACCCAAGAAACGATAAGCAGTGGTCATACAATGCTCCGGACAACAGTTTTAAAATGAAATATTGCGCGTAAGAAATTCTTTATTCATTTTCAATGTGGACAAGCAATTTAAAATTTTTACAAGGAAATTATCGTTAATTAATAACCAAAACATTACTATGGTTAGACAGTCGGGCACCCGCCACAATTATTTTAAATTTAAAAACGAAAATATAATTTCCTCAAAATTTAATTAATATGTGTGTTTTTTTCGATTCGAGAAACTATTGATTAATAACGGGTGTTTTTTTTCGATTCGAGAAACTATGCGTTTCTTCATACACTTGTGTGTGCTAAATCAATCTACATGTCAGAGAGATAATAGTTCTCATTAGCTTGTACTTAAAGATGGTCCTTACACACCTATAGTAAGCAACACTTTTGCAAGAAAAAATACAAAATTTTATAATGCGTTGCAAGAGGAATTAAGTGAGACTTATGTTATGACTTTCACATGGTTTGTACTTGCCACAAACATGTAAAAATTCATAACTATGGTTAATTAGGGAAATCGATAGGCTCTTCAGCGCCATTTTGGAACCAACTGCACTGTATCAATTGTCCTACAGGCGTGTAAAATCACAATTGGTGGTATTTAGTGAAAATAATACTGTTTTGAAGGGAAACATATTCACATGCTTATTACTGCAATGAGCAGGGCGTTCCCAGGAGAGGACTGCTGATACACTACCGTTCCGCTACTGTAGGACGCAATTTGTGCAGTCTGAATAAATCCATCCGTTGGTGTTCCTTACCTTCTCATCTAACGACGTTGGGTGGGATGTACGGAAAACTAACGGATGTATCTATTTAGATTGTATTTGTGCAGCTAGAATATAATCTATGGCTTTATAATACTGTTTCGTCAGAAACATATTAATTTACACATTCCAAAATACTAATTTTGTAGAAAATATTCCATCTGATTTTTCAACGTAACTTCCAAACCAAAATATAAAGTTATATTAGTATTTTCATTTATATTGGTAATGTTGTCTCCAGCATTTATTTCCCTGCAAATTCCTAATGCATAGAAATCAAACAAGAGTTCAGAATTAGGGGGTTAAATAGAATCCCTCCATGTTAAAAATCTATTGATGTGCATTGCAAAATTATGTAATAGTACTAGTGTATTAATAGTTTAACTATTCGTGACCATTCGTTGTTACCCTGTCTAATTAATTGGAAGAATGAACTCCAAAGCATAGCAATATTTTTGGTCAAATAAACATTTTAGTTATTTATTTGGCAACATTTTAGGCATCGCTGGCTTTGAATAGCTAGTGAAATGAAGTGATTGTTAAGCTAAATATCAAACTTAAACCGTGGGAAGATCACTTATCATATTTCAACTGGAAATCTTGTTAACTCCAAGTACTGCCGATGATATAATTTCTCATAACAATGGAAAGTTTGTTTTCGAAATAGTTCGTATTTCAGCACGTGCTTGTAATAAAATATAACATTGCATGCTAGATAATATTTCGCTGAGAGAGAAACGATTACAGGCGCATTTTCTGTCATATTATGGATCTATACTCAAAATTCGAAACGCACCAAGTTTAACTTAACAATGCGGTTATTTTCTCTATAGAAAAAAATCAGTGTTTGAATGTTGTAATGCTTTCGATACTATATTTTTTAATATGATATATATGTAAAATAATCATTCTTTTGAAACTCAGATTATTTTTGATAGTAATTTTGGAGGAAGATTCACTATATTGTAGTGACCTATATAGCATTCTATATATACAATATTAAATTATTAATTAATTGTATTTAAAATGTTATATTCTGAATAGAGGAATTTCCTACAGCAAAGATGAACTTTGAATTTTTAATTAGCGTTAATTAATCCTTATTCTTACTCGTATTAAAAATTCCTTTCCGGAAATTTAAGGTTTTAAGGCTATTAATTATACTCTGTATACATCTCCGCACCAACAGTTCGTTTGCAATTGAGCTATATGTCATATGTGGTTTTTTATTTGGCTGCACTCAGAAATAATAAATGTTTATTGAACTCATAAACTGATGGTCATGGTTTATATGTTTTACTAGTAAGTGTATGCGACATGGTATTAAAAAGATAAACAACGAACCCACAACCTGCTATCAAGGATCCATGGGTGCAATTAATGAAGGACAGTTTATGCAAAACTGTTTACTACATATTTTTAAAGCTTTAAGGACATGTTCTTTTATTCTCTGTTGTGTACAATTGTAATCATAACAAGAACACAGTTTTACAAAAAACACCAGAAAAGGCAATTAGACACCATGAAATGTAATCATCGGTTACGCACATGCCCTGAAGGTAACGCACTAAATATTCCAATGCATACAGGTAAAACCATTGTTGGGATAATCCCAACGTTCAGTTTACACGGATATCTCATTATGACTAGAGAGCTGGGTTACTACTAACATTTTTCCCTGGAGGTATTTGTTAACAGTTTAAAAGATCATGGTGGTCTTTTGTAATCATTTTGTACTCCCCAGGTTTGTAAAGGTGATGATAACAGATAAACCGTTGAGTTTCATCTTTTATGTTTTGTCCCTCATTTCACCCAGACCCCCACAGTTTTATATAGGATTTCTGGGTTATGCGATTAAAATGATATTCCACTTGTGTTGTTTTGACTCCAAAAAATTGTGTTCGGTATTTTGGTTTATTCTGTGCCTGTTTTTTTTTAAATCGCTAAACATGTATGTGTATTATAGCGTCAACTTTGCCACTAACCCTAATAATAATATCTGGATAATTACTTACTTTAATTAGCAGTTTGGAAAATCGAAACTTTCTTTTTTGCTATCAATCACACGTGATCACGAGTCTTGCAGACTAGGAAAATACGGATTATGTGTATGGCATGTCTAATTGAGTATCACACAAGAAGTGCAGCAACAGGTGATAAATACTTAAACTCCATAATAGTTTGGAAAGAAACACGAAGGACGCTTCGCTATTGTAACTGGCAAATGTCGTAGATAAAATAGAGTCCTTTTACATATATTTATAAAAAGAACTATAATCGTTTTATGTATACAGTTATACATATGTGTTTTTGTGTGTTTTTGTGTGTTTTTTTTGTTTATAAGAACAAGAAATTCAGACAGTACTAGAATAGACATAACGAAATTATAATCTGTAACATAAAATGTGCAACTGTACAATAGTATGACCAATACAATGCACGAGGGTACTCAATTTACCTTAGGGCAACAGAACACGAAGTTCCGAACGTATCTAGCATAACTTAGGTATTCGGCAATAAAAACCTCTCAAATTATATAAATAATAATTTGTATTAAAGTTATGTAGATTTGTTTGCGTACTGGGTTGAATAAGGTTAGGTCAACTATAATAAAAGTTGAAGCCAATAAAACTTTAAATTAGAATACACATTACATTATTTTGCTTGAATACAGTCGGTAACAAACGTGACGTTACTTTCTTGCCAGGGGCAAAAATAAATAATAATTAAATTAAAATTGCGACATGTTCGCATACCGATATTTCTGACACTTGGAAGGAATGCATTTTGATTTAACCCGAACCTTTATCCACTAAAATAAGATGATACAAATGCTTATCATTTTAAACTTTTGAGAATACGGTAACCTATATATCTCATAGGTATACATGTATTTTAAACTTATTAAAAAGTACCAGACTGTAAGCCAATTTCTTATGGCATCAGAAATATATTTCCTTAATAAATTTTCAGAAGTTTTTATTTTCGCAACTGCGCTCCATCTCATAAGTCCTTTGTTTTTTCTCAACTAATTTTATATAAACTGCTTTTCTTTTTGCAGCAAGTCAAGAAGTCGCCTTTGCACATGCGATATCCGCTGCAGGAGTAAGCCATGCGGTTAGTAGAGCGTGTCGAGAAGGAATTCTTTCAAATTGTGGTTGTAGTCGTGCCTTGCGACCAAAAAATCTTCACAGAGATTGGATATGGGGGGGATGTGGTGACAATACCGAATATGGTTACCGATTTGCAAAAGTTTTTATTGATACACGTGAAAAAGAGAAAAATCATCCTAGACATTCAAGAGGCTTAGCACGCATGCTTATGAATTTGCACAACAATGAAGCAGGAAGAAGGGTGAGTGCCTTAAATGTATCCTAGGTGTTCCAGTACACGAGATGAATTATGTAATAACATCAATTTTGTGTTGCAGTTTTGGAAGGAAACTTTGTAAAAATAACGTTGCCAGCTTAAAGCACACACTCAAAATCAACTAGGTATTGGCTAGGTATACTATTTTGGTACACCTCCTTAAATAAAGCATAGTGGTACACCTCCTTAAATAAAGCATAGTGGTACGCCTCCTTAAATAAAGCATAGTGGTTTTTTATTTAGCGTTGACAAGAACAAATTAAACTAAGGATAAACTAACATCATAAAGCGAGAATGAGAGAAATGACAGTCCATCTCAAATTGTTAAGCTTTTTTTCTTTCGCTAATTAAACCTTCAGTTAGACAGAAACGTTAAGGAGAGTGTATTTGGCTAAGTTTTTCTAAGACTTATGAAATAAAACATTCGATCATGACATGATTTTTGATTTGTGTATAGACTTTAACATCCAGTCTATGTTCAAGCACCTAAGTGTATTTTCTTAATAAAGTAGAAAGTCGTGTATAAGCACTATGAAATGTTAACTATTTCACAACAGTCCGAAATCGATAGAACTTTACATGTGCTAAATACAATCAAAAATTTAGTAAAGGTCGATCTGATCCTAATGAAAACAAATGATCATGGGGTTTAGTACATAAAACTAATTTGAACTAGATTTAATTTTTTTAAGATTAAAAAATAGATAATAAAGAAATGTTTACAACAATACAAACATGGATAATGAATAAATATTGCAACTGTGTAATCGTATTTGCATTTTAAATTAATGAAAATAGTTTACAAGAGATTAAACCACTTATATGAAGAAATATTTTTACCCCAGTAACCACAATTATTCGATATGAACCCAAGTAGAGAAATGCTTTAGTTCATGAAACAATGCTTATGATAAAGCCACAGTGAGTAACATCCTGAAATCATAATGAAAAGAGACTTATTTATCATTCATAAATGTTATTTTGTTGTCTCCATTCAATACGATAACCGCCCGGTACGATTTTATTTATTAATTGAAATTCCCTGATGTCTGCTGTCTGATAGTTATCCATGAATGAAGTGGTTTGGACGTACGTGATCATACAAGGAACATTTCCTGAACAGATATAATGTTGTTAAGAATTTCAGAAAACAAGACCCCCTTAATATTCTATCTATTTCTATTTTTACCAAAACATCATATCATTTAAAACTGTAACAAGTGCATCGTTTCACGCCTGCTGAGATGAGTAAACTTCGGCGGATAAAAAATTATGTGTGGTCAGGAGAAACGATAAAAATGTCTTTAAATTTTGATAGATTTATCTTTTTCATAATGATAGATGTTTGTTATTGGGTACATGATTCATAGTGCTCCGATTTGGTTAGTTTTCTGAGTCCTTCAGATCATTCTCATCTCATTCATATATTTTTTACGTTGTAATGTAAAAAATGCGATATGCTATAAATGGTCACAATTATAAATAGAGAATTTTCATCATACTATTAAATGAAACTTAGGCTATCTGTTGCATTTAAAACTCAACGCCATCATCTGATATGTGAAAATACTAAAGCACTTTCTCAAAATATACGCTGTTAGATAGTTACGCTTTTGTAAATTATGTAGTATGCTTGGGATATAAAAAAAATATTTATGCTATGGATATAAAATCGTGATTCCTTTTTTTGGTATTCAGAGTGCGCACTTCTACTGGCTACCTTGCCAAAATGTTGTTAAAATTTTATAAACACCGGTAGACAGTTATCATCATGTGTTGTGATATTATGATCTGGGGAATATCTTTCTGTCAATGTCACTCACATCTAACAGACAGGAGATTTATGTAAAAGGATGAGAACT
>JAOXYB010016498.1:0-19074 GCA_028565635.1 Phoronis ovalis | reverse complement strand
GCATGTACTTGTGAGATGATTTGTTACCTGGAGTGTACTTGTATGTAATTGTGAGATGATCTGTCTTTCATGTGTACAATGTGAGTCCTAAATTTTGAACGGAAGTTATTTTATTTCTGTGCGGTAAAGGACCTGGGTTTCGTTGTTGTTGCTAGATTTGTTGTTGCCTTTAAATACATTTGCAGCAATAAAGATGTAACTTTTCTTTTAATGATTTATCAATACAATTAAGTGATTGTTCGAGTTCAGTATTTTTAAGAATTGTTGGTTGGTACCGCTATATTTATGAGTTGTATAATAATTGTGTAAAGATTATTTGTGCAAAATTTTAACTGTATAGCTAGCTAGGGTACATGGTTTTTGATTTATATTCTTTTAAGTTTTACATTTAACTTTTTAACCGAAGACTTCCCATTACGGATCGCATGATCTACTTTCAAGAAAATAAATTTCACTTTTATTTTATAAACTTTCAAAATTTGTGTACTTCTGTTTGTTTATCTTTCATTTAACTATCCAAAATTTAACCTAAATTATGAATCATTATAAGTATTAAGATATAAATAAAAATTCATCAAATGCTTACCTCATCTTTATTTATGTATAAAGCTACGCAAACTGTATTTTTTCTACAATAAGCATAATCTTAAGCACAATATTTTTTACTAGATTCTAACAATATTTACATTAAAATTTTAAAAAAAGCAAAATCACCTTCTGTACATTATATTTACAGCACAAGTTCCAAATTGAAAAAGAAAGTGATAGCACTTTCGCTTTTAAAATATCCAGGTTCTTTGCATTCCTTAACCAAATCACATGAATAAGAAACTTTTAAGATCAAAACAGCAGATTTTCGTAGAAATGTGTATCAAATAAGAAATAAGTAGTATGTACAATTATTTTTAAAATAAAAAGCTTTGTCCCTAGTCATGCATTATTTTAAAAGTTTTGAATGAAGACTTTTTTAAAATTAGAATTGCAAGCTCTGTCAGCGAAATTATTTATTTTGCGTAAGTTCCACAAACACAAATGCTATAGAAAACAGTCTTTACAGGAGAAAGAAAAATCAAAAACTACATGAAATAATACCTTATATATTTCACATAGCTACATACTATGAAATACTATAATTGCTCTATGATTTAGTTGGAAACATATCAGCAAAATATGTGGAAAAGATATCTAAATGTGCTTCAAAACCTTGACCAAATCACATGAATTTAGTTGTAAACGTGTAAACTCACCTATTTAAGCTGTCAGTCGAGTTGTGAAATCACTAGGAACTGGCAACTAAACCCCGAACTAGGATGGACCCCCTTTATACCATTCGGTGACCCCCCTATCATAGGGTTAAACATCATTTCATTAATCTTTTTTTTAATGAGAGTGATTTTAATGATTTATTTGGTGGTTTATTTTTTTTTGGAACTGTACCTTTGTTACACTTGAGAATAGTGAATTCAGAAAATACTCAGTCATCTACTTTGTTTCTTGATATCCTTCTACGAAAAAGTGTGCAATAAATCGTTTAAAGAGTATGAATGTATGATATAAACATAGATGATTGCAAATTTGTTTTGCAAATGTTATGAAAAGTGATCAATAATTTTATTTTCCAATTCATCCATCACAGTTGGCAAGGTATATTTTACTTACGGCCATAAAAAACACAATGACAACACGAAATCGAAAATGTAATTAACGGAATAGATATTGGCCCCTGTTTTTTTTTAGCATTTCACGTCACGTGAAACGGGTGTACATGACTATAATATAGTTATATTATACTGCTATACAGTGATCATCATAAACGTTGTATGGTGCAATGTATTACAACAAACTATTTAGCCAAAGGTACAAACATAGGCCCATGTCCCAGTTCAGGTAGTTTCACTCCCACCTTGGGTAAAATATTCAGATACAGTCCACAAATTTTTCATGATAACAAAATGTTGATAGATACTATCCTAAAGTAAATTAGACAGGAAACCTCATATTAATAATAATATGAGGTTTAATATGAGGTTTCCTGTCTAATTTACTTTAGGATAGTATCTATCAACGTTTTGTTATCATGAATTTTTTTTTGTATGACTCAATACATTATAACATAGAGAGACATAGCCAAACTACTGAACTTATCGACCTTTCGCTTTAGACGCAGAGATAGGTCCAGATCCTAGTCCAGCTACAGTTCACAGACAACTTGACTGTTTCCCCCACAATTTATCACGGCTGTCTGTCTGTCCGGCTGTTTGACGGAAATAATTACTTTCAGACAGCTGTGATAAAGTGTAGCAGGAAATAGTCAAGTTGTAGAGACAACTCTTTTAGAAATCAATGTCTAAGGCATAATTTATAATATCATATTCATGCATGTGATGTAGATTATTCATTTATGCCAAATTTTGATTAGTCATAGTGTTGTCCACTTTTCAAAACGTCAGAGGGCGCTATAATGAGTGATCTAGTATGGAACCAGTCACCAAAGTTCAGTCATCCAATGACGATAATTTTTTTTTGAGGGGGAAGGGTTTATAAACCAAGCCAACACTTTTTTTACATGTTTCATGCTTAGAAAAAGGCAAAGGTGTCTGTTACTACAATCTTTAGATCCCTTGGCGGCCATTCTTTATTTGGGCATTTTTCAACCGTAAAAAGGTAAAAACTTTACATTTTTAAGGTGGAATTGCATTTTCCACTTGACTGCGTATAATATTGCATTTTTTAGCATTTGTTCCATATCAAAGTCGGAACATGCTATACGTGCTATCAGCAAAGAAAATACCAGGTATACGGTTAGGTGATTCTATACGACTGTGACCGTGTTTGAGACCTCTCCTTGGGTGAACCAGTCTGTTTCATCATTACCAATGATAACCTTTTGTTGAACCTTTTCATATATAATATTGTGCCAAATTTTTTTCAAGCCACCAGATAACCTTGCCCCTTTCTATATTAGTATTTTAGAATTACATGTAAGACTGCATATTTGTAGACACTCTTGACCTGCTCGTGAGTTACCTGTCAGTGTCAGTAACTGTGTGTGTAAAGTCTGGGGCAAAGTTTTATTAGTCCCATATGTAAGTAGAGTAGTATGTACAAATCTTTGCCGCTACCCACATCAAACATTATATATTTAGCTGACAGAAATGAAAATTAAAGCTTGAACGCTGTAACACTTATTTATTGTCCACTCATCCCCAGTATTACACGACAATATTATTATTATAGTAGTCCCAGGTATTACTTGGGCCCTGGAATAATTTAATGGTATCTACTTTTTTGGGAGGTTGAAAAGAAAAAGTTCAAAAATGTGTATGTGCAAGTTCCATGATCATAGTAATTGTACTGATACTTTTATCTTTTCATAGGTATAAAATTTATATTTTTTTAAGGAAATGTTTGCTCAATTCCAACTTGCACTATTTCGAAAAAAGTATAATACACTATATATATCATATACTTTGGTATAATAATCACTGTTTGCACCTATGCACAGTATGGAACCGGTGGAGTCTTACAGCTCAAATTGTGCCATCATGTTCATGATTCTCAAATAAAATAGCTGTGCATAGAAGAGTCTTATCGGGGCCAATGAACCAGGACTATATTACAGTGCAACATCACTGGATCAATCATCATTCCTTGAAATAGAGCTGAGTGACAATCTCAAGTATAACCTATTTATCAAGAGCATCACAGCTATTAAAGCGTCATCCTTGATTTCTGGGTTTCGAAAATGCTAAGGTCTATTTCACAATGTTATGTCGCAGGCATCACCGAGAAAAAACCTGTCTAGTTTATTATTGTAATACTTAAGTGAAAACGACGGGCCAATCATTCTAAATTTGCGAAACTTTGAATTTTCTAATGATTGGATTTTTGTTTAAAAAATGTGTTTCCGATATACTCCTTAGTACAAGTCCGCCCATATTAATTGCAACAATTCGTCAATTATGTTTAATTTATTTTTCGTTTGTAATATTTCGCTCAACAGCTAAATAAACATATGAACGGGAAAATTAAGGAACTAAGATCTCGGAGCACTTACATATATGATAAATACGGGGGGTGTGCCGCCCAAATGGATAACCTTTTCACAGATAAATCCTTAAAAATGGGTCAACTTTTTTTTTCCGAAAGCACCCCCCTTAACAGAAACGTACAGATGTTACTCTGCTTGGACTGCTTGATTCTCGTGAACATCAAGTGGCTACCTGGGCTAACTGTCGGCACGATTTCGGGCAGATATTCAACATGAAGTATTGAATTAACCGATTTTTAACATAATCCTATTATCAGAAATTCAAAAGTTAACCAATTTAGAATGGTTAATCTGTTGTTTTCCCTTAGTGAAATATCTTTGTGTCCATCAAAAGTTGAAAAAAGACTTACAACAGTTTTCTACGTCCAGAACTTGAATACCCATATGAAAATCCTCTACAACAGATCTAAATTGTCATGGGATTATTTTTTTGTAATCTATTCAATTCAAACTGCAGTTGATTTCATATAATCAAAACAATCTTTTATGATCCCTATCTACTGAATAGATTATTGTCGCATTGTAGGAAAAAATGCAGTCCTTTCAATTATAACAGTTGGTTGGTTATATTTTTTGTTTATATTTATTTATATTTATAGACAGGAGGGAAGAGGAAAATATTAGGGGACGGTAGTAACGCGATGAGGTTATGGCATGGTGAGGGGAACGAGCGTATCCCCAAAATCAGCGTAGATTACATAGTAATACTAGGTACCGAGGTACAGTTCACCAAATGTCACTAAATCTTAATTGACAGAGCACACTGTCACGCTGAACCCCTAGTTACACCTGTCGTGACCCGGGTCGTCATATTTTTTCTTGCATTCTTAGTGACGGCTTTCTTATCGCTACCGGCCGTATTATATCCTAATAGCTGTTGTAATATATCTGTCAAATCAGGGTCCAGGATCACCCAAGTCTAATAAAAGTCTAGTAATTTAGTACAGAACCCTTACCTCACAATATCACTTTTATAGTAGGCAAAAATTGTATTTCATGTATATGTGGACATATTTTTCTACAAAATTCTATCTATATAGGACTCTAATTTAGTCATAATAGTTCCAGATTCTATAGGAAATGGGATATTTATGTTTGTGTGAGATTCAATATTTTATACTTTATGCTTTTTATATAAAAAGTAAAATAATGATATATTTAACATGCAAGTTTATTTATACAATTAAATTTTAGAAAATGCAACCTTTCCTTTTTGGTTTTGTTTAAATTTGAGCTGAACAAGGAAAAAGAACCGATTCCTTGTTAGAAATCGAAATTGGTGTTCTCAAAACCCCTTATTCGAGATCGAAATGAGAGTTCTCTAGTCAAGAATACGGGCTCTCTTTTATTGATACACTCAATCGAATAAGTGATCCCTTTCCTCATTCCAACACCCGAATAAGGAAAAGGGAAATGGTTCCATTTTTCGGCTCAGGAGGTCCTAAAGTAAAGACTCGAACTTGGCCTTACACTCAATTGATTATATTTAAGGAAACATGAATAAGGAGAATGACATTAACTTAATTTTCATCTTTTTTCTCCATGTCTCGCTTTAGAAAATTTATCGGTTTATATTTTAATAACAAAAACATATCACAAAAAATTTCTATAGAACAATTTACAGGATTTCATAAATTGCTCTATAAGATTTTATAATGTTCAGTAGAATTCTACAGAACTCTATAGAATCATCTATAGGATTCTATAGAATGCTTTATATTTTTCTATCCATCATTCTACAGAGCATAATTTCTGAAAATCTATTCGAGTACTAGTTTCTGGCAACTTGCGCGCGTCCGTGGACATGTCGGTTCGAGTAGCAGGTATTTCGGTGCGAGAAAGGGTTCGAATAGTAGGAAACAGGTTCGCGAGTGCAGACTGACAGTTCGAGTACACGCTGATTACGTAGACCTGTATAGGCTTATAGAGGTGTTTATAGAACATTTTTGTATGGGTCTACCTAGCTTTCCAAAGTTTTGAATACAGGTAATAGCTTTTATATATATTTAAAAAATAAAAGTCACAGATGAGTTCAAAACATTTTTTATCTAAAAATTATATATTTAAAAATTATTTTAGAAGCCAAGTGGATTGGGTTCCGCACTTAGAGATTATTATTTTTTATTTATATGTTGGTGACTACAGTAAGTATACAATCTAAATCCAAAATTTTCAACTGGGCTGCACACCCCCACCAAAAAATAAATTGAGTACCCCCCCAATGATGATCTGTGATTTTACTGCTTTTGTTTATGCAGTCTACTGGCTCTGGCTTTTCATTAACTTTGGTATACTCACATAGGGGGTTGTTAAAACTGGAATATAATCATTACCACTCATACGCAAACAAACAGCAGAACATACCAATACAAATCCATCTATCTGTAGCTATGATACGATGTCAGTCAATTTGGGAAAACTGTCTCTCTAGTTGTCAGATAGAAAATGATAAACCTAATTATGTTTAATTGATCAAATAATTTCATAATTATAATTATTTCCGACACAACCAAATAAATAACAATATTTACACACAACTTTTCCTCTTTTATCGGAAGACTTCATCGGATATACTAGTCAGCTGATCATTACATATGCCCCCCCCCAATTCTTGTTCAGGAAAAAGCTTCTTGGGAGTCACATTTAATCGACCATGTGTTCCAGACGGTGGACGAGTAGTAGGAATGAGCACAAAAAGAGATAATTTTTATAGATCTTAAGGTCGATTTTAAAAGAATTAATAAATATTTTTTTAAAAATTTCACTTTCATTTAATTTATTTTAAAATATTTGAAAAACATAATTTTTTAATTATAAATACCAGAAGGCTTGTGCCAATTAACAGAAGAAAGTAAAAATATGATTTAGAGAAGACATTAAATGCTGATAAAGTTTTATTTACAGATATATACTATGAAATCTTTCATATTGCACCACATTACAAGCAAAATAATAGTAATTAAAATTACTTTTCTCACTTTATATTAAATGATAAAGGACAACAAAATTATACAGAACACTTCTGTATAATAAAAAGTCGTTCACAAACCATTTATGAAACATATTTGGCAATTTTTATATAAATTAATGTCATACAAAAATAGATGGCAATAACATACATGATTGTGACAATATAGAACAACTATTGTTTATAAATAAGCAATATACAGCAAATTTCTTGTCAACAGTGTAGGGTTTCATGATTAACAAGACAGGTGAACAAAAAGCACTAATATAGTTCCTACACTTATATAAAAAGTATCCAGTGAATACAGCAAATAACAAAAACATAAAATCCAGGATAAAGAAATCCAGCGGTTTTTTTTCGCATGTTCCAACTGAAAAGTTGAAAATAGTTACTACTAGTCATGAAATACATTTTGTTATCAAAGTATCTCGAGTCATAACTTTTCATAAATGCAATGCTATCTCTAACTAGTAAATTGTAGATTAAGTAGAAATTCCAAGTATTTCATGTTCTTAACATTCTAAATGTTTTTAAAATTGTAATATTTAGGTCTTAGGGAATCGTGTGTACATTGCACATTACACTAGATTTACAGTGCTCGAATTAATCTGTTCGTCCACTTTACTCAGAGATGTCTGTACATCCACTCCACTAGAGGTGCTTGTCGAAGGAACCGACGTATCATCTGCATAACCAAAGTTAGTGGCACCCTCTATTTGGGGAGGAGCATGTATATCTTGCAAAGCAACTGTGTCTGGAAAATGTTACAGCACAAGTTATGAATTTCTTTAGAATTGTACTTACCAAGATTCTTGACATTGATGAATGTCTTTCAGTCCATCACACACAGACAGAAATGACATAAAGGACAAGCTGAACTTGCAATGTACCCATACTGGTCTTCTGTTTATTTAAATTTAGTTGGTGCAATGCAGGTTTTCAACTAAGTGTGATTAATATGCTAAAGCTGCGCTCGAGGATAAATTAAGATGCAGTTAAAGCGTGCATAAACTGTTTCTGACACTAAAAAGTGCAAGGATCGATGGTTTAAAAAATGCAAAGTTTTCACCATAATACCTCGACTTTATCACACAGTAAAATAATTTTGTATACCCAATTACATTTAAGTCTTGAGGCACATGAGAAGAAAATGTTTTAATGAAAAAGTTTTTTGCCTTTGTTACTTTTTTATCAATTTTGTGTAACTCTTTTTATCAAAATTTAGCAAAGATATGTACAGGCCCCAGGATTGAGTATACTAATACAGTCTTTTCTGCAGTCTGAAGAAGTATGATGCTCATAGTGCTATTAATTACACGTGCAAACAAACTAAATAATAAATCATGCAAACAAAATATTGGAAACTAAAAGTAGACACAGATTAACTTTATATGTACAAGCAGATATAATTAAGCTAAAACTCATGAAACAACATAATATCACAAAGCTAAAACATAAGACGAATAGAGTTGAAATATATATTACATATTAAGTAAATAAAAGTATGAAGTAAAACTAAAATAAAGAAAAAACAGAGATAACCACAAAAACTGAGAGATGCAGAAAAAAAAGTTATTACCCGTGCACATACACTACACACATCAGTGCCACCTGTTTATACAAAGCAAAACTGAACTACCAAACTTCAGATCATGATAAAATTAATGTTGTTGTTCTAGGATCAATAAGTTAAAAACAGTAAATATGTTTATTTATTTACAAAATAATTTATTTCTTTATGCTCTGTGTCCCATTTAATTTATATTTACACAATACATTTGTTCTGAATATATATACAAGGTAGCCATATATGCACAACACTTCAATTACAGTACATTACCTAATTTGGCAGCACACAAATACATTGCACGTCAACTCATTAATTTATATAAAAATAATTTATAACACGATATAACACCACACATGCAAATCTTTTAAGAAGTAACAACTCTCTAATTATAGAGTACTAAATTAAATATTAAACCCGCAAATGATTAGCAACAAGTAAATCTTAACAGCTTAAAAATACTAGAGACATTTTAACATCTGAAAACTATACAGTCAGTCAGCTTTTCTAACGCTAAATATACTGCAGCATAAAATCCATCTCAATCATAGTACTACAGTGAACTATAGATTAGACATAATGACACAGTAACACAACATGCAGGATTGCCAGTGATATTACACCATTTGAGGAACTATGAGAATGAATGAAGTCTTGAATAATATACAAAGTGAGCGTGTGAATACTGTGTATCATTGATACTCTATACAGAGGATGACTGGTTGTACTATGAAAGGGATGAGCTTCATGCAAGCAAAAATATATAAATAACCTAGCATAGATAAGTTTTGCAACTTGGGGTTTTCATATTTAATTAATTAGTTTTGATTTTTATACAGTTAAGTGCTTTGAAATTTTCTAACACACGATTGTAGAAACAAATTCTAGATTATCATAAAGTTTTACATATTTCCAAGATAATCCTGAGTAAATAAGTACATAGAACCTGCATATTCCTATTTTTATCAGTTTAAAATATAGGAAACCTTTCATAAGATACTGTAATTAAAATAGTCCATATAAAATTGCAGCAAGCAAGCACGCAAGCACCAGTACACAGGTATGTATAGGTATATTACAAAAGCAGAGCTTCAACATTGCCTTAGCTTTTACATGATGTGTTTCAATTTTCATATGGATCAAAGTTCCTTAGCATGATGCTGATAGGCTGGCAATAACAGTCAGATATACTGCCAATATTTCTTCATCCGGTGATTACACAATAACAATAAAACTCTCTGAGTTACTTTCTGAGAAACTTTTACGGACATTTTTTTTCTGCGAGTAAAGCAGCAGATTGTGAATACAGAATATGAATATGCTAGCAACAATTTTGACATCACATAATAAATAAAATTTAAGAGCAATTTGCTTTTTTAAAATCCAAATGCAAGTGGCAGACCTTTTTAGTAAGTTTTATGTGAAAATGAACTTCAATGAATAAAAAATAAATAAAGAATAATTCTTTCTAAAATAAATATTGTGATGAAGCTTAATAAAGCCAACAGAAAAAAAAATCACTCAAAATTCTTCATGCAGAAAGATGTGCATTCATTCAATAGATAATGCGCAAATTCATTTTCGAGCTATAGGTGTGAGGATGGATCCAAAAAAACATGCAGGATGAAAATTTCATGCAAAAGTGACTACAATTATTTAAAGCTGATTCATCATTAACACATATTAATCATTAGAGACAGATTGGGCAGATGAGACAATTTCTGTTTTCCTACATGCTTCTCTGAATTTTGCATTTAATAAAAGTAAATAATCCATCACGAATCATGGATCCATCACTCAATAACTTTCTTTGGCACTTTTTATTCTTTACTACAGACATTTGGCTTAAGGAATTTTAAATGATTATAATTATCTAGAAATTTACATGGGAGTACTATACTGAACAATTGGTATACTGGCATTATTGCTGGTTAAATCACCTCCACCTTGATGAATTAAACCATTGCCATTATTTGAAGCACCTATACTCGTGTCACCAGATTCACATATATCAGTACAATTAACATTTATAGAATGAACTGGTAAATCATTGTTAATTAAGCTTGATTCATTTTGACTATCAGTATTTTCACGGAGAAGCTGATTACGCTCACCGAATATCATCTGCATTGCATCGTCCACAGAGTCAGCATAACGTAGTTGTTTGATATCATCCGCTACTAAAGTCTCCAGTACATCTGGCTGCAAAAACATATGGCTTCATTGAAATGAAGATATGAGGCACTGTTCATCAGAAAAAAATAGGCACCATATTCCAGTGCCAATAATCATTTTATGAAAGTCTTAAACTTTGACAAGCTAAGGTTTAAAATTGCATGTTATGGTTCAAAGTAAACATTATGAGCATTAATACAAGTTTTGAGGAGACAACTACAATAGTTTGCCAAACTGGGGTGAAGTGGTATCATTCAGGGTAACAGTAATACTATGCCACTAAGAATATTGTCCCGGCTTTGATAGATTAGTAATGTCTTGCAAATGCTTCTTTCTATTTTGCATTACATTGACTAAAAACTTGTGTGTCAAATTTGAAAGTATGCTATACACATGGCTTACCTTAACATTTGCCATTATAATTTGTGCTTTATGTTTATTGAAATCATCATATAACAGCGCTATTCCCTGTAAAAGTTGTGGTAGAATAAAATGCAATAATACCTCCAAATTAAAATACTTTAAAACAGTTACAGTTTATTATTAATTGTACGCATACAATACCAAACAGAGGTAAGTAATAATATCAAAGAAACCAGAAGTATGTGTCAAATGTTTCTGAGCCATTACATGCACAAACTATTGGACCTGCTAATCACAATAAAATGAAAGCAATGGAAAGACTAATATATTCAATAATTACAATTAATATATTCAATAATTACAATTAATTTTCATCAAGTAAGATCTTGAAACATACTTAATACTTATTTCTTTATTTGAACTGACTAACCTGTGTTGATGTGTAGTCTAATGCTGTGATATAAGTACAATTTATAATACAATTCATTCTTTCCCCATCTGAAATATAATTACATCAGTAAGTGAAGATTATAACAAGCAGAAAGTTTACTAAATCATATGCAACTACGGATACAATAAATGAATGACGTTATTGTAGTTTAAATCTTTCATGAATGAACTACAACCATCACACATGATCTCATAATGATATAACCACCAGGTTACAAAATGCTAAATGTTACAAATAATAATTCAAGAAATATCATCTGTCATGAGCGACATAAGAGGTGTGCAGCAGAGAAATAGAGATATTAAGATGACGTTATAAAATAAGAGTAATGAGTATAGTGTGTGCATTTGCCATGTCCGTTAATGTGAGAAATATAATTAAAAAAACAATAGTAGACCGCATTTATAGGTTAGATATTTCTATAAAAAATTTGAGTGATTTTCTTTTGCTTCATGCTTTAACGCTCATGGAAGTCGCGCACATTACTTGTGCCTCATTGCTTGTATCTAAGAATCTTCAGCTCTCTAATATAACAGAACCACCTCATGATGGATTAAGTTGTTGTTTTTTTTGTGACAGATAATAGGACAAACTAATAGTAACTAAGCAACTAACCTTCTGTCCAAGCTTTATCTAAGACTTTTTGATTTAAATAATCAATTCCTGGGAATCTTAAACCGGCGTCAGGTGTTATAACAATGATACCGTTATCTCTGAACTGCAAATACATTGAAATAACAGGTAATTAGAAAATGTGAGATCTTACTATTGACAGCAGGTTACTGTCACAATTAAAAAAAATTAAAATAAAATTTTAAGTATTAAATAATTATATAGTCACTAGCTACTAGAAATAAACTTATAGACAAGAGTATTTACAACCCATCATTGCTATTATTGTGAAGCCATCACCAGAGTTTCCAAGAGAGGATATAACAGGTTTGTAAACGAGTTTGCAGCAGGAATGTTAGTATGTAGAAACTGTGTATATAAATTGCTACCAGAGTATTTAACGTTACATCCATGAAGCAAACAAGTATCACCAGTTTGCCCCTGTTGCACCTTTTCACTACTTAATGCCAACACCAGATTTTAGTTTTAGTACCAGGAAGCATTGATTGGAAGAGATATGATTAGTTATAGACAAGATGTACCAGATGTCACTGCAAATTGCTGCTGAATTTTAAGCTCAGTATGGTTTTATGGAGTTTCTACTATTTACTAGTAAAACATCCAAGAAACTTGATTACAAATTGAGCACAGTCTGCAAGGACATCTGGTGGATAATGATAATAATCGCATAACTACAGTTATAGTATGGTGTTTTGTCTACGAAGCGCTATTTAACCTACATCAACTTTATGTGGATCAGACATTTCAGCTGTCAATCTATCTGACACATGTTCCATAAATCTCTGTTGAGATGCCTTAATAGAAACAGTGGATTCATGCAAATTAGTCTGAGAAAAAGAATAGATGCTAACGTGTGATTTTTTCCAAAACAAATATGGAAACAAATTTTTGGTTCATAAAACAATTTTCAGACAAACACCCAAGGGTGTCTCTTGTACACACTTTTTTTGGTGTTTCTCCGGAAAATTGGTTTAAGCACACAACACTCAGTGATAGTTATTTTTGGACGCAACTGTGTATGCCCCACAGTATGCAAAAAGATATTGTGAAAAATTATATAACTGAAAAATTATAAAGTTCAGAAAAAATATGATTAATAAAGACAAAACTAATATAAAAATAACAAAGATAATATTTAGATAGGTTATGTCACTCTGTTCTGCATTTTGATATACAAATGTATCTGTACAATTTGTTATTCTTTGTATACTAAAATGCATTATGTTTAGCTGACAGAAGATTTCCTTGGGCCAAAACATTTATAACCACCTTGTTTGTAGCATAAGAAAATGTAAGCAGGAAATCCACCACTGACTGTATACAATAGCCAGTTTATTTGTTTGAGTTAATACCAGATAAACATGTTACTTACTGCTATATTTGGTCTTGCTGCAGGGTATAAAATAAATAATAAAGATACACCAATCCCAACCATGATACCATACTGTAAAATAACAGATCAGTGTAATGTTATTAAATCTGCCACAATAGAAAATGAAAACTAATATCATCCCTTACTAGGGGCATTTTAATAACAAATGAATATTGCAGTATGCATCAAATATTTTCCTAATATATTTCATGAAATTAAATTTTATTAGCAACACAGTATGCATTTTCTGCAAAAGTGTGATGTTTCAAATAAAATTTTTACGTTTTATTAGCATAATACATAATGAAACACATTTATTTAATTATTTAAATAACTCACCTCAATTCCCAAAATAAATGATAAAATGAAAGTAGTAAATAATGGAATCAAATCCAATTCTACAAAAGAAATGAGTGACATTGAATGAAAGTCAGTATGTCAGGTGAAGAAACCTGGAAAACTTTTACATCTATCCAAGGCAAACAGTTTTCGTTTTCTCACATTATCTTCTGTTATTATTTTTAAAAAATCAACGAACATCGGATATTAAACAGTTCTAACAAAAATACGTCACCATTTTTACAGCGGACATAGCCTAAAGTAATTAATGTAAGTAAACACAGATAAGAGGAGAAATGTCACAACAAAACTAGAACAGTTACATCAAAGATTTTAAAATTACTCACTATATTTCAAGCCTGACAATACAGCAAAAAATTAAATATCAACTCGCAAGAATATATTCCACTATATAGGAAATTTAAATTTTAAAGTAAAAAAATTAACAAACAAGGAGGTATTGCAGTTACCCATCACATAGATGCAATTTTACAAACAAAACATGGCAGAAGAATGTTCAGACATGCAGAAATCAGTATTCAGCCAGGTCATTGTTCTATAAGTTCTCCAAATTAATTTCATAATGTATCTGAATTTGATATTGTGTTGAATTATATGGTCACTCATAAACCACCATTCACTGTCACTACAAATAAGATCCACAGAACAGACTGCAGACCTTGAAATAATTTCTCTTAACTTGCATATAGCAATGAGTGTCTTAGGCATATACGGAGCTTCAATGTGGAAACTGCAATTTTGTTCAGCAACGAACTTAAGCAGAAAAATAATCTTTGAATGATCATACATAAATGACTACTAGATGAAGATACTTCATCTGCACTTACTTTTAACCCTCCATAACTTTACAACAATTTCATAGTCCACCATCTGTAACACTGCAGTAATAATAACTGCACCGAGTGATGCAGCTGGAATGTACCGGAAATATGGAGTCAAAACAGCTAATGCCAATATTACCAGGGCACCTAAAATGTAAACATTCATTAGATGTACAAGTTACCATCACAATATATCTCAGTCCAAGCTTTTTCAAACCTCTCCAAATTGAGTGGCGTGATAATTTAATATTTTGGCAGAGTCAGTTAACTAGATGAATGTTAAAATATGTAAGTACCACTCAAATTAGGTCTCAAAGATAGCAAAGTTAATCAGAATGTAAATTGATATACATTAAATTCATTATATAACTGAACATGTGCTGTATTTGTACAACATCACTTAAGCACACGGTCTTAACAACTGCTCAAGAATGTGAGAGTAGTAAATTCTAATGAAAAATGATGCCTTATAGCTTGTGTGCCAAAAGGTATTTATAATAATTTTTCATAGTGGTACCTGTGAATACACCTCCCAAAGGTGTCTTAACTCCACTTTGAGAGTTGACAGCAGTTCTAGAGAAACTGCCAGTTACAGGGTAAGATGAAACAAACGAACTTAAAATATTCGCTGCTCCAATAGCAATCAACTCTTGGTTTGCATCAATGCGATATTCATTTCTTCTGGCTATAAATAGATAAAGTGTATACTTTTAACATACTTCCATACAAAATGTCAGTCCTAAACATTCCATTCAAAATGACTGCTGCAACATTAAAATTTGCTTAGGTTACCTTGCTTAGATCACAATGATAAAAAAGACGGCAACACTTCCTTTAATTTTGTGGCCACGAATACCATGTCTATTGACTGATACAATACCCCTTCTTTACCATTATATCATATTCCTGTGTATATTGAGGTATTTGTCCCAAAGAAGAAAAACTAATACCAAGATGATTGAGATAATTATGTATTATCAGTAGTACTAAACATTGTAACCCTACTCACCAAAGGCTGATCCAATGGCAATAGTTTCCAGTAAGCCAATGAGAGGAATGATTGCAAAACCAGCTCCTATATCCTACACAAAGTTATTATATATATTACAATAGTTGTCATATTCATAAAGTGGCGAGATGCATTAAAATCACTGTAAAAATTAATTCTTTAACAAGTGTAACGAACTTAGTACACATTTTAATATAAAATTTTCAAATACAAGTATTACTAATGTCATAAAACAATACAGGCAGATTAAGCCATAAGCTTTTATTTCAAATTCTATCCCATGTTATAAGCAACTGAGTACCAACATTCTGTGAGAGGGAATCAGAATAAAAGTGATAATAAGTCTTGTCACTTACTGAACCTAAAAAAGAGTTATAGTCCAGAGAGTTTTCTGTATATATAAAACTAAATGCATTTAGACATATGATCATCAATTCAGAATTAAATAAGAGTAACAAACGGCCACAGGAATTTGTCATGCAATAGTTTCTATAACTTACACTAAATATCTCTCCTGTATCTCTTGTGACATTTGTAGAGTTAATTGTAAATTCAGGTAGCTTGAAAGGTGGCAGGCCAGGCTGTATGTCTTTGGTTAGTGTAAGAACTGTGATGTCAAGGCTAATAAGAGCATACGACACACCTGCAGCAGCTATGACCACAATAGCATTTCGAGCTAAAAAAACATGACCAACCAATTCATACAGAAAAGTTTCTCAATTAAACAGGATACACAACAACCAGTGGCCCTGTTTTGTAGTATTCTACCTAAGAGCTAGGAGTAAATTACGTCCATGTCTAAAAAAATATTGATTCTAATTTCATTGTTAACACATTCAATAGCTACATGCACTAAAATCCCTCAAAGCAAAATACAAAATAAATTGAAGAGCTTTATGTAGAATATTTTCAGGTCTAATCAAAATTATATTCCACAAAATAATTTCACTTAATACCTGTTCCAAATAACCAAACTATTCTTCTGGCAGCTGTTTTCCCACGAGTAGGCTCTTCATCTTCTTTAGATATTTGATCTATCAAATCTTTGACTTTCTACAAAAGGTAATTAAAACAATTTTACAAACGATCCACGTGATTACTAGCACTTTTCAAACTTTTTGTTTGTTTTACAATGCTTCACCCAAGAGATAGGAATTTAGCTTTTGAACCCACTTTTCGCTAAGCTGTTTTTTAAATAGAATGAAGAATGAAACTGTCACGTCAAGTATTCTTTGGTAGTAACAAATTTTCCAAAAATGAATTACAACCTAGCGCTATACAAGACATTTCAATTTCTTATTTAGAAAGCATTTTAGTTAACCAACCTTCAATATGATAAGAAGAGCCATGCATATGAGACCCATTGTCAAATCCCAAACACTGAAAACATAAGCAGTAAAGATAATGACATTATTATTGTAAACCTTACTCAATCACGCATAGAAATAAAGACACACTGCAAGTAATTATAATTAAATATTTTAAAATTACTACAAATACAAAGTAAACATAGTATTTAAATTCGACACCATCTTCGATCGACAGTTACAGTGTCTTTTATTCCTACATGTTGGCATATTACAACAGATAGATAAAAAACATCATGAAACACCTACTTTGTCTGTGGTATCTTGTCAAATGTGTGGTAAACTTGTGGTATAAATTCTCTAGGGATTCCTGTTAAACCAAGTATTGTCTAAAACAAGAAATATTTAAGTGTGACTTATTCACACAGTTGGCAGGATACGTATTTCTAACCAGTGTATCCAACCACGTCTATTGGAATGAATAATATTTTTGACGACAGTACCATGGGATCTACTTGTACATAGATACCTCTTAAATTTTTGCTGTAAATGTATGTAGCTCCCAAATTAATAGGTAAACAATTGTTTAGGAAAATGGACAAGGACTGAGTGAACATTATACTACAATACTTGCGCCAAAACATCTTAGTACTTTGTACTTCTTATACATATACATAACAGAGAAAACTACTTCTGTTGTAATAACGTTACCTTGACTTGACTGAAGGCAATAATAATTGCTGCTGCAGATGTAAAACCATTGATGACAGGGTATGATATAAAACTCACAGTGAACCCTTAAATATAAACAAAGCAGCAGGTAACTAATGCTGAAGGCAGAAGCAATATTCACTTATTTAATAATTTTAGGAGCATATATGGTACAGCATGTTACAAGGGGAAAAGTGAATTCATTTACTGGCAGGAAATTCAATATGTTTAACTGTAACTAATTTAGACAAATAATATGTTCTCAGACATAATTGATCATAACATAGTAATGTTCATCACAACATATTCCCTAGTGAGGGGTTACAACATGAAAACAGGAACCTTGATCACAAAATTGTAGGACGGTCTAGATCTGACAGGTTACAAAACTTTTATGTGATAGCAAAATACAGTACAATTGCTTTAAATACCTAAATGTAAAACTCCTAAAACTAACTGAACAGCACCACAGAACAGAGTGAGAATAATTGCATAAGTTGCGTCATGATGAATCGGGGAATGTGCAAAGTCGGCTGTCATCAGAGACATAATGGCAGTTGGTCCTAATGTGATATCTTTGGATGTTCCAAGGAAACAGTACACAAAACAACCCATGAATGCTGAATAAAGACCATACTGGAAAAAGAGAAAGTGAAACATAGATTTCATTTCTACAACTGAATATAATTAAACTGTTAGACAGATCATCAGCAGAAGCACCCACCAAGTCTGTTCCCCCATAATATCTATTCCCCAGACCAGTCTGGCTGGCTAACCTTAAATAGGACTTCCACCTAGCAAGGAGGAACAGATCTGATTTTTTAAAGCAATGCAGCCAAATGATTTTTCCAAGTGTGAAAAACATTTTTTCTCAAATTTCAGCTGGCAGCTGAAACTATTTCTCAAATTTCAGCCGGCGATACAGTGCCACATTATATTTAAAGCCGCACTCATACCAGAAATGTGTTATAATAACATAAACAAATTTCAAAAATAAAATTAGTCAGGAATCAATAATTATGCTTAATAAATATATTTCCATGAAAATTTTTTCCCAATCAAACATTCGGCCGCTGAGTATGAACTTCTGACCAATCTTATTCCAAAGTCGAGCAAAAACAGACGAAGCCAATGTCGTAGTAATACAGTTTTTGAGTCTGTAAGGCAGTTATGTGAGGAAGTATATAAAGCAACAAAACTTTTTGCTACAAAATTCTTTATTTTTTAATCAGAATATTAACGAAATATATTTTGATATCGGCTAAAGCGACACTAACCATTTTAAG
>JAOXYB010016487.1:0-12121 GCA_028565635.1 Phoronis ovalis | reverse complement strand
TTCTGGTTATTATATTCAAACTGGCGTTCCGTGGTCATAGTTTATTGACAATTGTTAACATGAAATTTGCGCAACAGACAATGACATATAGAACATGACATAATTATACGCCATAAGCACCTGCTGAACATAAATGTAGTGAGTGCATAGTGGAACTCCTGTTAACATAAGCATATCCGTGACTTCTAAATATTTGTACAGAATTTCCATTACTTGTAAGTCATGTAGGCTAAGTAAATTATCCAAGAAACCAAAACATACCTCTTAAATCATCTTTTTTGATGTTCACACTACAACATGGGTCCATAGTTTCTGGGAAAATAAAAATATTGTAAGATAATATTATCTTGTTACAGAACACAATCTAAACTTCTATATCATAACCATTTCACAAAAAAAAAAAAAATCTTACAGAACATTCTATAAAGGATTCTATAGGAGTGTTTAATTGAATTCTATAGAGGAATCTATAGAATTCTATAGAGGATTTGTGTACCTTTTAATTATCCATAGTTTCTGGGAAAGTAAAAAAATTGTAAGATAATATGATGTTGTTATAGAACATGACCCAAACTTTTGAATATGAACTATCCCTGCAGTGTGTACATTGAAGAACATAAGATAAGAATATACACAAATTATGCCTTTCCTATTGCTAAGCTTTATGTAGATTCTGATAATTCGATTCCTATTTCAAAAACTGCTAATAATAATGAAAGTTGTAATGTTTGTATATTCTTTCTTATGTTCTGCGATGTTCATATTCACTAGCAGGGCTAGTTCATATATAGGCACGCTTATGTCATTAAACACTTCCTCTTCAGACTTCTTTTGACAATATGTGAGATTAAAGTCATACCATTCAAGTACATGTTAACTACATCCTCTCTGCTGCATGCTTTCAAAGCTTCTTTCAAAGTGTTTAAGCAGTCAGGTTGATCGAATACGTTCTCGTTCCATTTGCACATCATTGCTAAGTTCCTTTCCATGCTTGTGCGGTAATCTTCAGAAAACACGTCAAGTTGATAAGACGAGAAATTTAAACATCTACCCAAATTTCTCCACTCATCACCAAGGACTCTAGCAATGTCAGCCATCAAAACTAAAACAGTTATATTAATGGGTTAACAGGCAATGATAAAACACTAGAGACAGTAATTTTAGTCTGTTGAGTATTCCCCACCACACAGGATATTCACAATATAGACCCATAGGTTGTATCATGATGATCTGTTATTTAACTGATGGACTCAAAAATGTTTGGAATTTTTTCCACCAGCCTGAAGCACTGGAAAGACTTATAGATCATATGTTTGGTTTTCTATTGTAAATCACAAGCACATACATGTATATTTGGTAACGGCATGTTTACTGTAATATCAGTTGTCAAGGAATTGTTTACACACTTTTCGTTATTGATAATTATAAACAACTACCTTGCTGAGCAGTAAATCTGTCTTCTGATAGATGCAAGTTAGACAATATCTGCTCTGGCAAATATGTAACTGAAACAGTAAATATCTCTTAGTAAAAAATTTATTTTGACAAGCAAATTCATCTCATATCATAAATCAAAATAATAAGAACTGTCATAAAGTTACTCGTTTAATAGCAGGCTTAACAACGTTTAAAGCTAACACATTTTTAACACTTAAAAGCTACTTGGTGGCAAAGCTTAGAAATCACATCCAAGAAATTCCAGCTACAGTACATATTGTGTAAACTGTGCTTTTATTTAGTATAAAATAATTAATCCGCATTCAAAGAACAGCACTCATCTTGACTCATAAAGAATAGAAATGAAAGGAGATTTTACAGTTTGCTTTATGCAGATTCCAAAATTCCATACCAATTGTACCTGAGTTGGATATTTCCTGTTAGGATAATATGTCCCTGTTTCATCACTAAATGGACTTCAACAGACCATACAGTCAATCTCATTAACAAAGGAACCCATTTACACCACCACCATAACAGATATAATGTTAGTAACAATCCTCTTTTTACCTATTTTTAGTACATACAATACCTCCAACTATCATTACAGAGTATTGTTGTATGACTGAGATAGGCTCACAATAACTTGTGAACAATAACTGTACATACATTTTAACTGTACTCATAGGCAGAAGCAAACATTATGGAATTTAATAGGGAAGTATGTGTTTTTGAACTTCGGCTACTCTGAGATATGAGACAGTCATGACACCTACGGACAAGCCGTAGGGTTGTCCATAGTAGGGGTCATGCTTGCAGGACTAGATTTAGTGTAACTGTGACAGGGTATTGTAGTAGGTTATTATAATTTAAATAAGAACAGTATTGTGGTGGGTTGTTATAATTACATTTGCATAAGAATGCAAACCCCTGCACCGGTGGGTATGACCTGCTGTGCTCTGGGTATATTGGTCAGTCACACAAAGAAGCTACTACACGTGGATAACACATCCACGCCTTAGACCTGCTTGGCAACTATCATGTATTAATTCTTTTAGAAATAAAGTATGGCACTACAACCAGAACTGATCTCATACTGAATAATTATATCACATCACACCATCCCAAAAGTATAGACATTAAAGAAAGCGTTCACATACAGTGTAACTGAGAACTATACCATTGCAAATTTCAGAACAGTTTTTACTTCATTCTGATGAAGGCTGAAATAAATATTTAACTGTCAAATCCGGAATATGATATATTGGAATTGGTACAGAATACAATGATGATGCTGGAAAAACAAGATAAAGAATAAATGGAACCGCTAAATTCAATAGAGGAGTGACTCTATATACAGTTATGTCTTAATTCACATCTGATATATTTGTTTCATTAATAATAATATAATCATGTCAATTATTCTGTGTTCAGTATATATCCTCATCGAATTCAAATCCTTAGACTCAACAACGCTGCAAGTATTAACCACACAAGAGGAACATCTTGCATCTAGTCAACCAGCTGAATTTCTTTTTCAGGTGAATTTTACAAAGACTAGTATGACCATAATATACTTTTATTTAAAAATACCTTGCATTATCCCAAGTTCAACCAACAAATAAGACTTCTGACACTTTTCTAAAGCAGCATACAGACATTCCAACACAAGTCCATCCTTGCACTCTTTCATATACTTCCACAACATCAGCATGTTTCTCTTGTTGCTCTGTTGTGGGAACACTGAATCTAACTCATCCAGGTCTGACTTCTTGATGTGAAGATATATACCAACATGCATCCAGTCCTCTTCAAGCTTCTCAGCCAAATGCCTTAACTGGGCATTGCTTAAAAAAATTGCTGAAAGTAAAGAGAATCAAAACAAACATCAATTACCTGGTGAGTATGTTGTAAGATGAATAAACCTATCAATAAAAATTTTTATTAGTGAACTGGTCTATCAATTTTATGTCTGTCCAAATGCAATAGGTCTACCATACAATTTCATTTTTTGAATTCCTCTCTTTTAGTCTTCTACTCGCATTTAAACAGTTTATGTTACAAGTACAAAATATTTCTAGTTTAAAAAACTGTTGGAGAAATGAGGGAGAAACACATATTTTTCTTGCATTTCTTGTCCTTTAAACACAAAATAGAACTGAGTACACATTCAAATCGAGAGTCAGCGCACACACAGTGTTAGGTGAATTGTACAACAATAGCCAGTGTCATCTACATTTAATTTTGTTTACTTATTTTTACTTTTTACGAGACTGTCCCATCTGCCAACCTAATAACAATTTCATTTGGTAGTCCCAGCTAACACAAGTTTTACATTTGAAGCCATGTATTATTATAAAATGCGTAAATTCCGTGGTATTTTCCAAAGATTACATTTCAAAGATTTATTATGTGCTTATTTAACGAATGTATGCACAAAAGAATACATTTCATATGACTTGTTTTGCGAAATATAAAGAATTAGCAGCCTGATTGCGTTTTAAGTCCAAAATTAAACCAGCAGTTTTGTCAATTTTCAATACATTTTACAAAATACATTATCTAATTTTTGTCTGTCAAAACATGTACTTCAATTCTCATACACACCTACGTAACTTGAAACATCTTCGTCACCATATGATTCCCACCGTTGCTTAGGACACTGTTAAGGGCAAAGGTGAGGACAACATTGTTGAAAAGTGAGAAAATACTTATCCCGTTCTTAATTATTATCACTTTTTGGGTTTTACAATATCTCGTGCGATAACGCATGATCCAATGTTGTAGCATGGAAACTGCAGTGCATAGCGAATGTTTTGAAAATTGGCGCCATTTCAGCAAAATTACTGAAGTTATCTACAGTAGGTTTAGAACATAGTTACTCCTTATTTAGTTCATATATGCTGAATATATTACCCTTGATCTGTCTAACAATTAGAAAATGTTTCACAATAATTTAGAAAATCTAAAAGTACAGAAAGGACATGCATGTGAGTGACTGCAACTATTAAGTTTCGCAAAGATTTTGAGGTATTTCTTACCAGATGGATACTGTTCAATGCCTTTCCGGCTGCTAGAGACCCATGATAAAACAACACTATCAAGATACCCAATTCTTGACTGGAGGGAGCATAAACTGTGTAAACAAAACTTATAGTAGCTGCCATATTGACTCAAATACAGCATCAAATGTCTACATAAGTCATTCTAATATAGCTCAAAACTTCAACTCAAAATAATTTATCAGCACTACAGAAAAATAATTATGATGAGGTTGTCCATCTCGATCAAGCTCTATGTGGTGGGTATTTTGGTTTCTTCTCATATCAGCAGAAGATTTCTCCATGTGTTCACCTATATATACAGTAATCTCATTCCTACGAATAAACATCGGGGAACCCCTTTCGACATTTGCTATAAACAGCTCTTTCTGTATTAAGATTTCACAAACTGGTCTTACCTTTGCTTTCTGCATAACTGCAAATCTTTAAAAATTCTGCAACTTGTGTTAGCTGTTCTTCTGATGCTGAAAATATACAGAGACCGGCCTATACAACATAAGACAAAGGATCATTTCTATGCTAATTTTTATTTTTAAATCTTACAAATACAAGTATTTCCTGTCTCATTTTTGTATATACACTTTAAATACAATCATAAAATCATGTGATCAACTGATGCTCTAATCGCATGCACTTATACATGTCTTTACAATGTCTCTCTTACCATCTTCTCAACCTGTGTCGTAGTATTCAGGATACATCAGCTATTACTATCACTTGCAACGAAATGCAACCCTGCGGTATAGTGGCATTTCGTTTGTGACACCACATTTGTATGTAGGACATTAGTTGTGCAGCACCTTGATAGCTGTGAATCTTTGAAAGTTTACTGTACATCATTATCACATCAAAAGTGTTTACATTGATATCTTAAAATTTGAATGTTCCCGCTGCACTTCGAGCTACTGTGGTAATGCCTTTGCTGCATAATTAATGTCCTCATTGTACAATGCAACCTCACAAATGAAATATCACTATGACATAGGGTCGCATTTCACTGTAAATGATAGTAGTATGTACCGGTTGTAATGTTTGATCTTCAAGGTGACATTATCTAAGGTCATGTGACCATCATGTGACCATCAAGTCACCACAGTCATGCGTGACTTGGAGTAACATTGTTGGGAGATATAAGCCATAATATACTATCCGTGCACTGTTTGACCTTACAGGCTATCAAAACTACATGTATTTGATGCTCAGTGATCACAAATATAGATGTCTGACTTGAAACATGTAATATGTATATCACAGCAAAATTAACTCAGTTAGCATACACCACAGTGGTCACTGCATTTTCCACTTAGACATCCTTATCAAAACATTGAACACTGTCCTACATTTCTTACCTTTTTGGCATTGTATGACAAGAGCAGCTGGTATCTCGCATCCATTTGAACATCTTTCTATCCAGGATTGGCAAGGGCTGTTAAAATCTTCAACATAACCAGGTTCTTCTGAACCAGTTAAAATACATTGTGGACACAAACAACAAACATCGAACAATGCTCCAGGCCACTCTAGCTCAAATCGCTTACACAATGTTTCATAGATCATGATTAAACATTCCCAACCATCATGCAAATTCTTTTCATTTAGTGAAGAAGTTAAGCTTACTTGAAGCTGACGATTGCCATAATCTGCTACAGAAAGTTCAACTTTGACATATTTGTGATCAAGCATCAGCACAGAAGTATTCTCCCAGTGAAAACACACTGCAGAACGGTTGCAAGCAACAATCTGCTGCATTACAACCAAAACAACATTAAATAAAAATGGTGGAAAGTAACCACCAAACTTGAAGTCCAACACTAGAAAAAATTCACAAGAGGAGGCAGACAACATCATCCAAGATTTGTCGATGCTTTTAATACTTCTTAGATACCATGGAAACAAAAAAACTCTTTCATTATCTCCTGGCTTCATAATTTCATAGCAAAGATCAAACATCTGCAGCAACTCCAGAACAGTACACAGTTCTACTTTGAAGGGAAGAGGCTTTAATAAACATTCAAGCATTTTCCCCCCAATAATTCCTCTTTTAGTGAAATCTCTAACAGCTCTTTTAAATTGTCGCTCGATTGGAAAAGTTTCTTGAAATTCTGTATAAGACTCAAGGCGTTCTTCTAGGCTGTGGTCAAAAATAATTTTAAGAATATCAATAAGAGATTTCACATTATGAAAAACCTTACTTGACAATGTCTCGTTATATGGATAATATAAAATCTGCCCCACATCCCTCAAATACTGTAAAATGATCTGTAACTCTTTCATGTCCACATCAAATTCAGTTTGAATATCCACAATTTCTTTCCATGGTATATAAAATTTGTATCTTTCTTTGAATTCTTTGCTAATCACCTTATCCACTATTTTAACCCATCTTGCTGGCATGATAATTTTGTAACGATTTGCAAGTTCCATGATCAATAACTGAAGGTTTTCAAATCCATCAAGTGTTTTGCAGCTAACAAAGTTTACGTGTGTATTAATATTTTCAATACCTTTTATCATCTTGTTGATGTGCTCAAATGTACAAACCTTACTTCTTAATTTCTCCTTTTCAAATTCTAAATAAGACTTTCTGTCTTTTAAAAGCTGTTTAATCTGTAACCCGATTTCTTCTTGAATCATATCGTGATCAATATCTTCACTGTGAGTGGCAACTAAAAGAACTGTTGCTTCTGGTAGGCACAACTGAAAACTGCGAATCCAATTGCCAACCATTACATCAAACTTCTTTTTGTCAGAGGTGTATTTGTAAGCATCAAAAACCAACAAAACAATAGCATTTGGGTTTAGAAAAAATCTGTGGATAATCTGGTATGACTCGTGACCACCAAAATCATTCAACTGAATTACAACTTGTTCTTCTTCGAGCCTCCATATAACAGTTTCGAGCAATCTTGTTCGATCATCAACATGACATGAAAATGGAGCACTGGACGCTAGTACATTAGTTACACACGTTTTACCTGCCAAGACGTCTCCCAGGACAAGACATTCAAGTCTGCCAATCTCTTTTCCTGGATCAAACTGTAAAGCTTGCAAATATGAAAGTATCCCATCTAATCCATGCTGGTCCCACAGTTTCTGTGGTGGCTGGATTAACTTATTATTGTTAAGATTTAGCTTTTTCAGTTTTGTTGACTTTACTAAGGATGTCGGAAGACGAACAATTTCATTGTTTTCTATGCCAAGTTCAACCAAATTTACAAATCCGTCAGGTATTTCTGGAAAATATTTTAATCTGTTGTGATCTGCTCTCAGAATTTCCAAGTTTCTCATTAGGTGAATATCACTTGGCAGATGTTCTAACCGGTTTTTTGACAAATCAAGTACCCTCAATTTCGTTAACCTGGTCACAGACTCGGGTAACACTTGGACTTCATTCCCACAAAGTAGTAACTGCAGTAATTTTTTAAGGTTCCCAATGCTAGTTGGCAATTTCTTTATTCTGTTGAAGTGCGCACCAAGAATGACAAGGTTCTCGAGCTTTTCAATATCTTCTGGCAAATATGTAATGAAATTATCAATGATATCAAGTTCAGCCATATTTTTCAACTTAGTGATAGACACTGGCAGATGCCTGATCTTGTTGCTGCGTAACTTTAAAATCTCTAGTTTTGTAAGTTTTCCAATGTTATTCGTCAATTCCTCTATCACATTGTTACTTGCATTCAGTATGATTAGGTTCTTAAGTTTATCGATGTCATCTGGAAGTTTAGAGATCTGGTTAGCTCTGACATTTAGTTTTTTCAACTTGTCTAACTTTGTAATATTCAATGGCAGATGTGTTATCTTATTGCATTGTATGGAAAGACTTTGTAAACTACGCATTTTGCCGATGTCCTCAAGAATTTCGTTCAAGTGATTACATCCTAAATCAAGCTGTTCAAGACTAGTTAGTTCTGTAATAGACTTTGGAAATATTTCAATGTTATTGTTTGCAATGCAGCAAACTTTAAGATTTGTTAGCTCCTTAATATTTTCAAGATTGATCTTGTTATTACCATAAACATACAATTCCTCCAATAGCTTTATTTTTGTCAGTCCAGCTGGCAAATCTGCTAGCCCCAGTCCTCCGATGTCCAGTATCTTTAAACATGGCCATAATGTATGGTCACTCTCTTGACCTGTTGTTGACGCTAAACACTTATCAAGATTAATGATAGGGTTGTTACCTAGGCATAGTAGTTCAAGGTTGCTTAATCTACGTATGACAGGTGGAATGCTTTTTAATTTATTATTACTTAAAATCAAACACTTCAGTTTAGTTAACTTATTAATTTCCTCTGGAATGACAGTAAGATTATTTCTTGACAGATCTAAAGCCTCAATCTCTCCTTGTTCCCATACTTCTTCTGGAATCTTATCCATCGACTTATCTGACAAGTTTAAGATTTTGTAGGGAATAGCAATTTCAGCAATTTTCACATCACAACTGTTTTGATGACTGAGATACAACTGTACTTTTGGAAGCCTACTACTTATACATGTATATACTTCTTTTCCACACTGTTTACAAGCCTCTTGCAAAATTTTAATTCCTTGAGATTCATCTGTCACTGTTCTTAACCATAAACATAACATGGCAAACTTCCGTATTTTGTGCAATTTAGGATATTTTGTATAAAAAAATTGAACTTTATCATTAGAAAACATGCTTTTTTCAAAAAATAGTTTCCACTCTTTGTTTTGAAGCTTTCTAGCAAGATCTGCCATTGTTTTCACTGTTAAAACTGAAAATAGAGAAAAATATATTTTAATTATAATAAAACATGCCCACTAATAATAATACGATCTATCCCCCAGTATTTAATAATAATGTGAATTTTTCAATGAAAAGATAAACCCTTAAAAATTATCATTATAAGTTATTTTATTTATTGAACATATCTTATTCACAGCTAATCCTGAGAGCTTTCAGAGAGCCTTTAATTTGTCAATCTGACAAGTTCATTGCTAACAATTACATTAAATGGATGGATCACCACCAAGCAAGATCAAACAGACTGCATTATTCTTTTCCCAAAGAACTTCGCTTGCATAAAAACCATATTTATTTATTGAATATTGTTACATGTATCAGTTACAAAATACGCATCTTGCAGATTGTTTATGTTCTTAAAAGTTACAAGCTATACTGATGTCAGGAAATACAAAGAGAAACAAATTTGGAAGACAATATTTAAGATCACAAAAATGTCACGCCTGATGCATAGTATTACATGTACCTTGACGTTTATACTATTGTATTTTAATTAACAGCTTGAAATTCTTTTTTTGTTATAGATCTATTTTGTAGTTTTGGAACAGAGTTTATTCAATCTTACAATAAATATATGTTGGTTTCCTTATTCTTTTCTTGTACATATTACATGCAGGCACTTATTTGTTAGCTACTATATAAGGAATATAAGCAGAACAAACAATACCTTCTGTTGCCGGATGATGTTTTGTAAATTTATTCTGTTCTTTATCCTCACCATGTGCAAACTCTTCAACCCCATCTTCTGTTTCACCACAAATAGTTGCTAAACTGTCTTTAAAACTGTTTACAGTGAAATCTAAAAACAAATTAAGCTACTATGGAATATTTTCACTTGGAATTGTTAACAAAATCAAGGTTTGTTTGATGTACTTCACAGTAATTATTAAAAAGCAGTACATTTCCAAGTTATTGCTCTGGCAAAGTAAAATATTAAATACTGGATTGTGTCAGTTGCACACATTTCTGTGACGTGATCCATAGCTTAGTCTTTCAAGGAATTGCTGAGGAATTATTCAGACAACAAATTGATAAGCAACTTCTTTATAGTGACATAGCGAAATTTTCCTGTTGGCATATTGCCTGTTTCATCAAAATCGCAGCTCTAACCCTGGATCATAGAAATGTAGTATCAAATTGTTTCATACTTGTCAACTGAAGCACAATCCAGAAAATTAACTTGTATAAACGAACTGATGGAAAAGACAAACAAGACATTTGAAGCACTTCGGCTTTTTCTGCAATTCGACTGATGCCTGGAATTTCTAGGTGATTTATATATAAACAAAAGGATTATTGTTCTTTGAGATAATAAAACAAAAATTGAAGCGGTTAAGCACGGGCATTATTTGAGAAGTTACAGAACACTAATGGATTGATTTGTTCAGACTGGCTACTATATATAGTACAAGCAATAGGGGGAACCTACATCAAAATACATGCACTTAGTAAAATACAAGTACTTTCTTAAATACAAGTATCTAAGAATTCTTACACTTAATGACCCATTCCGGTTAACACTGGAAAACCCCATGGAATGTAATATTTTGCCAAATTGCACTAAACTTACATACTTTCTCATTAACAGAGCCTAAACTTTAAATTTCCTTATTAATCCAAGAGAAAATCAACATATGCAATAACCATTATCATATAAACCTTAACATAATAGCTACATGATGTAGATACCGAACTATTAAAATTAATTTTTATCCGCAAAGAAGAACATTTATTCTCCAAAAAACACCCTACTATTTCTTGAGCAGAATCCCAGTTTGAAAGATCTTTATTTAACAAAATACAAACACTTCCTCAAATTAGCAGAAACATTACCTTAAAAGATATCAAAATGTTAGATTCCATATAATTATTAGATCAAACTTTAAAATACTGTATTTCTAATGTTGTATGTCTTCATATTGAGATATATCCTTTAACTGACTCCAGCTTTATTCAGTAAGACTGTATTGCACCACAATTATATTATTCCAAGTTTCATTTTCATTTAGCACATTTCAACATTGAAATGTATCTGCAGTGAATTGAGAAAAAAATTAAATTACCTTATTAAATAAATTTAAAATTCTCCTACTGAATATAGCCCTATTATTTCAAATACCACATTCATCCAAAATAGAAGGAAAGGTCTTGAATTTAGCATAACTACTGTCTATACTGTTAACTAGTTATCTAACACTTACTTTTATAGAGAATACTCAAAAAGTTGAATCAACACTTCAGGACTTGCTAAATTGGCTGGTGCAATCGTTTTTGACTATGAGCCAACTCGGGACTCCTTCAATATAAATTTAAAAATTCCTTGAAATAAGATACTTATAAATAAATGCGAACTACGAAACAATACCATTACAAAACAGGTTGAAACAAGATTCTACTAATGCCACAATGCATATCATATGTTATCACTTTTGAAAAAGGCAAGGATTGCAGCACCAGCAATTAGATTTTCCTGAGTATTAATTTTATTATATTTGACTTCATAATACAGGTGCAAACAAAAAAAATAACTTAATCAAAATATTTCTCATCCATTATCACATACAAATACTTGTTTTGCAGCTTGTAAGCGTTCACGTTCCAGACAATAGACACATCAAAATATTAATGTAAACTGAAATATATTTTTAAAAGTATAGCACAATTTAAATTTTATATACATTAAAATAACTATGTTACTTACACGCACTCTAGCAATAAATAACTACGGTAATTCTTCTCAATTCGTACACCTCCATTATTCGTACACACCCCCTTTTTCAGATTTTGTAATTTCTGAAATTCGTACACCCCCATTAATTGAGAATTTGGTGTTTCTCTAGATTCGTACACC
>JAOXYB010016476.1:0-19083 GCA_028565635.1 Phoronis ovalis | reverse complement strand
GTAAAAACTGAAGCTGTTATCGCGAGACAAAGAAAGTGTTACATACGACAACGACGACGACAACAACGCCTACACTACGACAATATGCCCATCCACCACTATGTCTATGTGGATGGGCATAAAAATCAAACTGAAACTGTTTCTTAGGCTTACATCAAGCCACAACACATTTGGTTTTTATCAGTTTTTTGGTATTCAAATTGAAGTCAGTTTAAACAAGTACAGGCAGCTAACTCCATAACAAAAACATTCACCTTTGTTTTTCTTGTATAAAATGCTCTATTTCGCTTTGTTGCCTTTCCCTATCTAACATGACTTCATTCTTTTGTTCTACAAGTTCCTCGCATCGTTTTTCTGAATCTTGGACTAATAACCGCAACTTGTGGGCCTGAAAATAAAAAAAAAATATGAAGCATTAAATTTCCAATCATGAAAACAATATATCTTTAGTCACTGTACCTATAAAAATCAGAGGACTGTTGATATCTGCAGCCACCTACTGACAGTTTCTGAAAGTCTCATTTCTGTACATAAAAAGTCCGTACAGAAGCTTTCCTTCAAATAGCATTTGAGAACACTGATATATCAGTTACCTCACACGCTTACCTCAGCTTCTGACTGTGCTCTCCTGCATCGGTACTGTGATATGAGTCTGTCTGCCTGGGATAGTGCTAGAGCTTTGGCCTCAAGTAGATCCTGTAGATGGTTTTCTTTAGTCTAAAACATTAACACTGGCTTTCTGAACATATGCAATAACAATAGGATAAAGTAACTAATCATACAGTAGCAGAGTGAAAAAATTCAAATTTAAAGGATGTCATCATACAAGGAAATATGTCTGTTTTTATCGATTCTAATAAGACAAATTCATTTTTTCACAGTTGAGAGATTAACATATTATAAAAAAAATGAGTACCATAGCAGAGTTTAACTAGTTACATAAAAAGTGAAATTTTACTTGAAAAGACTGTAGTTTGTGTTCATAAACATCAATAATTTCGGACACTCTGACATCATTCAGCTACAAATAAGAGAAGACAATTTTAAAAACTGTGCAACATAGTAGCTAAATTATAGTTGTACCAGATGTATTTTATGCCCAAAATGTGCCTTTTCAATTGCAGACTCTAGTACTCTAAGAATTGCTGCAACTGTGTATGAAGATTTCTGCAGTTTATCACACGGATTTAGATGACTAGCAAGTGAGTTCTAATAACGGGGACTAAGATATGAGGGGAATATCGTAGTGATAACATAGTATTAAAGATAAAAACTGGAGATTACCTTAAGATACTCTCCATTTTGGACTATGACAAGATTAACCAGATCAAACTATGTTTTACTTTATTTAATAATGAGATAAATACCTCCATGCCAGATTGCATTTTGTCAATAATATTTTGTACAGAAACTTCCATGTCACTCGGACACTCTTTTTTCATTCCTTTACTCCCCCGTTTAGTTGTGGGAATGTTTTCTTTGTCTGACAACTGAATATTAGATGGGGGCTTGCATTTTGGCGATGGTGGACTATCAGTGTTCAGTTCCTTGAGTTCTTGTGATTGTGCATTTTTTTTAGAATTTGTTGCAGCAATAGCATCTCCAAGCCTATAAATTATTAGAAGCAATCTAATAGATATCTGGCTACTGGTTACACACATTTCAACTGACACTTGTACCCTTTTCTATTTTGTTGCATTTTTCTTCAATTTGGCAGCTATTAATGACAGTGCATACTAGAGAAAAAGTCAAAAAAATCTTCTTGGTAATCGTATATGTTTCAATATTTTATAACACAAATTTGTTGGCTACTTAACAAAGTAACAAAGAGAAAAAAAGATTACTGAAACACTGGGAATTTTTCAGTTCTAAGTAATAATGTCAGACAATTTCAACTTCATGCATGATAGGCAGTAAATTAAAAATCTCATGAATAGCAAGATGCTTAGTTAGTTGAAAATCATAATGTGCTATAAAATTTTGAACTATATTAATCTTTAAAATTTAGATTTTAATCAGTAGGACTTACACAAGGCTAGGAAATCCTTCTAATCTAAATCCACCTGCAACCAGTTTCATGACAATATAAACTCTTTGTCTGGAGTCTGATGTCATCCCATAGCACAAGAATGGTACTAAGCGAGGGTCCTATAAAGTGACACATGAACAAACTTTTGATTACACAGATCTGCATGAAATATTCCACAGAGATATACACTGCAATACTGTTCAAACTGTTGCGATAACAATATTTGAGAAACAAAACAAGTATAAAATATCTTTATTCTTTAAAGATTCCTTTCATGTACTATATAAAGTTCTGACACTTTGTTGTCTGCACCAGTTTAGTCCAGGCATTGTAATACAGTTCCATCCACTTCTTGTTTCAATTTTGTACAACAGATACAAATACTGACTTTTCATCAAGGTAATATATCCCCATGTTCATACTCCCCAACAAAAGATTTTAACAAATTATTCTGTTGTATATTCAATTGAAAAATAATGAAGCTTTCAAACTGATGACAGATAGCAGACTACAAAAATATATCAGTAATGTCAGATGCCACAACATCCCTAGGATGTAGGATACCATCGCTGGGCAGTGCAATTTTGAAATAGGTCCCTTATGCATTACATAAGTAAAGCAAAGTACCAGACAACGTTAAATGTCAAAGTTTCGGATCGGCAACTGACACACTTTTCAAGGTTATTCTAAACTCCCACCTAGCTTAATACAACCACCCACCTATGGCCTTCTTTGAATTTACAATCAATGCTTCATCTTGCTGGAGCATGGCGTAATGTACCCTCTCGGCCATATGTCAAAATATTGAGCGACCTCCACTTTGACCCGTATTTAACCTGTACCAAATCCAAAACTGATCCTTTAAAAATTGAAGCAGTTAGCGCGAGCCAAAAAAGTGTTACACACAATGAAAAAAGTCAAAGTTTCAGATTGGTATTTGACCTACTTGTCAAGGTCATTTTAAAATGTCACCTAGCCTAATTCGCCCACTAACCTATAGCCTTCATGATTCTATCTTTGAAATCATCAAGTTAATGCTTCGTCTCTTGTAATTAAGTGGCACAACATGTAAAAATATCTAATATTCGCTTGACTCACTTTTTAAGGCCATTCTAAAATGTTGCCTAGCCTATTACGCCTACCAGCATATGACCTTGGTGAATCCACCTTCGAGTCGTGCAGTCAATGTTTCCCGCTCTCATTAGAAGAAGCATGGCCACCAGTAGGCCATACTGGAAGCAGTCCAGGTCAAGATTACACCTGACCTGCACTTTAACCTGTACTTATACTCTGCATCACATATAAAGCTGATTGGATAAAAACTGAAGCTTCTATCGCAAGACAAAGAAAGTGTTATGGTAAACAATGCCGACAATGAATACATGACAACTACATGACCATTTCACTATGGAGTTGGGCATAAAAAGCATGCAATCAAAAACTGGACATGTGGAATTCAAATATCTTATTAAAATATTATAAGTTCATTATATTAACAAACACATAAAAGGCCGATAGCTAGTGACATGTAGCACATAAGACACTACTATTCCAAAAATTTCTCAGTAACCACGTTTTACAAACCTGCAGCACATTGACAAATTGTTCATTCATTCCCTGTACAGATTTTCGCAGCTTTAACATCAGGTCTAACAGGTACAAAACTACATCCACACCATCCTGGCTGCAACATTACATAATTGTTAATATTAATGATATCCATACCATTTCAGCTTCTATGCCTGTTTGTTTAACATGATATTTATAGCAAATTTATATTAAGTGTATTCTCCATTTCAACTCAACATGCACCATAACCAAATCATTTTTAAGGCAAGTATGCATAAAAAAAGAAATTTTGCACATTTGTACTTTTCTTACACAATCCCATACCTCCATTCATCTGTTACATCTCCACTAACAGATTGTCTGTAAATAGAACCAATTTTATTGTGGCTGAACTGATGTTCTAAAATCTGAAAACATGTGGCAAGATTTACTGATTTCGACAACTGAGACTTCAACTGGTCATCCTCACACATTACTGAAAGAATAAAGCAGATTTGTTGGCTATTACAGTAAACTTAGACTGACATCATTCGTTAGAAACATTGATTGAAAGTTTTTTGATAAATGCATTATAGTACTAAAATACATAAAACAGTTGCTAGATTAAGTTAGTAGTCATTATTAGACCCGAATATAGAAGCTTTTTATAAGCCTGCATTCCGTATATTACATATTACAATAAACTGGTAAGCTCTCTGCAATTTTGCCTGCAAAAGCTGTTTATAATGCTTAAAGTTGAATACAGTATCATATGTTTATGTAGTCTACTGTATGTTTATGCTTTATATTAGACTTGCACAAGTCTAAAATGATAATTTTTTTGATAATGTTATTAATATTATGTTTCATCATGAATTTTATTTATTACTTTACATTTTGAAGTTTTGAATTTTTTTTATCAAGCCATATATAAAACAAGGGTATACATAAACACTGAAATTATATTTTATGTTGTATAAACATTTTCTCCAACTAAATAACTGAAAATATGATATTTTGTGTTGTGAAAATAAAATATTTGGCCAGGCAGACTTGAGCCAGTCTAGCTTTATATATGTGTCTATGTAAACCTAGGAGTGCCATATATTTTTCTCCTTCAAATTCAAAGCTAAGAAAGACTGCCAGATTGTTTTGTCCCTTACATTAAATTTTTAGACAAATCTTTTGAATAACTTTTTAGGAAAATTATTTTTTAGAAAAAAAAATGTGCACATTATCTTAAATTACAGAGCCGACTAACAGTAAACTGTGAACCCCACCCTCTCATTTGCTAAATGTTATTTTCCCAATGCTAAAATAACTTTTCTTAATCTCTTTCCGTTTTAAATCGTTTACTAGTTTCATTTTCATACAATGCAATAATCTTTTACGAAAAATATGATTTGTAAGTAAACTAGACCTGCTGGCATAATGAAGTTCAAAAAGTAACATGAGTACAACTTGCTCCAACAGAAAAAAATGATAACAATTTATGTATATAAAAGCCAATATTTACCTACCAACAAGGCTCTGAGGTAAAAACCTTCACCACTGAGACAGGTTCGTCAAATATTTCATTTATAATTATAAATGCTCAAAATTACCTACCTGAGAGCAATCGAATAGCTTTAATAATCTTTTGGCATTTCTTTTTGACAAGCATACCATCATTTTCCATTTTCATTGCTAATGTTTTATTGATAACTGGCAGAACAAGATCGTTTCTAGGTGATATGTTGCTAGCAAGATCCGAATCTAACATTTCCTACAAATTCCAATCATTAAATTAAAAGGGAACTTGATACCAATGTGCTTAAGACTGTAGTGTTGCAGTAATATAATTGTATATATACAAGTAAATAATCAAGAACAAGTCTGACAGTTTTTAAGTACACCATTAATTTTCCTATTACTAATGATTATAACATACATAATTTTACATAGTACTGTATACATAATAACCAAGTCTGGAACATACTGCAATCTGCATTTATTTAGCTAATATCTCAAAGACAATAAACCTAATAATACTTCAAAATTGGAAAATAAAGTTATTTGTACCTCATACATTTCCCTTAGAAAGTCCAATGCATGCAAGGGAGCTAGATCATGAGTTTCAACAGATTGTTCTGCCCAGTGCACAATGGCAAAGAAGGGTTCTGTTAACTGGCTTCCAGACAGATGTTTTCTATATTGGGCAGCATCAGTTAGAACCTTGGAATCCATCAGTGTGCGACAAATTACGCAGCGGAGACCATTCACAGAACAAAAGGAAAGAAGCAGCTCATACAGCTAAAAATATACGATTTTTCATAAATATGTCAAAATCCAGTAACATTATATTTTCTATAATTTGTATGCATTTGTCGCAATTTTTACAATTACATTACTATTTATTTGTTTAAGGATTTTTCTTCTGATTTTATCTAAAATCAAGAATTCTTCCTAATGCAACAATCTGAGAACAATTTCAATTATTCCCAACAGTAATTTAAACATGTACCTCATAATTTAAATTTAACATCTTCATTTCAACCCTTGAATAAGGGAAGTAGTTGTTCAGTGATAATATCTGATAAAATTCCGTTGGTTGACTTTCTATTTATTCCACTACAAAATTGTTGTTTTATGTTCTTCCTTAAAGTCTATGTTACACTTTTTAAAAGTCATCCTATTCCATTGTACACTGTTACATGCTCCTAATATGCTTCTATATATTTATTCCCCAAAATGTCCAATAACCAATGGTGTAGTCCTTAACAACGAAATGTTCTAATAATTAACTTTTAATTATACAATAAAGTACACCTGACACAAGATAATAGGGAGTCATTCATGTCCTTTAGCTATGTAACATATCAGATATTTTGTGAAATTCTACTTTAAAGGTAATATTTTTAGAGGCAGAATAATTGTTATCCAAAAGACTAGTACAATAGTTTTATTTAGTGGTTTATTTAAAATGTACATGATGTTAAAATTTTGGAACATGTTCTTTTGTTTGCAAATTGCATTCTTTTAGCTTAGTGGCATCACCTTAATATAATGTAAGTGTTAAAATGTCACTACCAAACAATAAAACTTCAAATTGAATACAGGCCACACAGAATCACATTGTAGAAAAATTAGCTTCACATATGCTGCAGGTTAAATTCAGAAAATTAATTTTTAATCTTAATAATGTCAGTTTTATCACATACTGAGAATAAATCTTCATTTCATTACTTTTCTTTATTTAAAAGTCACCATCTCGTGGCAAATTAATTGCAATTGATGTTAACACAATAATACAGATGATACATTGTGCACATAATAATTGTAGAAGATATTTTACTAAATCACTATGATGGCCTTTTAATTTTTCCATCACTACTTGAAAAAGAATTGTTTTTCTACTTTTTGTCCAAAAAACAAATTTCAAAAATTTTAATAAAACCAAAAAAAAAATCTTCCAGAGCCAATAAAAACATGTGAAATATCATACTTTAATTTTCTAGGTAACAACATTCATTTAAGAAATCAGTTCATTACACATTAGTATTTAGAATGTAATCCCTATAAGGAGGATTTATCCATACTGTTACAGGTGCTAAGAAGTTAACCAAATTTGTTTATAGATTATGCATAAATGAAACAGGATTGAATAATGGTTAGAAGTAGTATAACAGCAAAGTACAGCATTAACTAATGACTAGAAAATGAAAACTAGCAGTTTACATTGTCTGGGAAAACACTACGTATATAAGTAAATGCATATATTAATCAATACATTAACTTTTCAATCAAACCCCCCCTTGACAAATATGTGACAACCCCCCCCCAGATCCTCCTAAATTGTTATTAAAACCAACCTCCCTATTCTAAATTTCTGGGACAGTCCCTGTTATTACATAGTGCAATATCTAGCCAAAAATAAAGATTACAAGAAACAACATTTAACAATAAACCAGTTTTAGTATAGTGTTACTATTATGCTACTTTAAGAAGTAACTGATAATTCCTTTAGAAAAACCATGTCTGAACCATCCAGTTTATCTAACTGTACCGCAAATGTGAAATTGTGAAGTTTTGCTTCTAATGAAAACCAAGCCTATTCTATAAAACTATAGAGTTCTAGTTATAAATTTTAAAGTTCCTAAACACACACCTTACATAACTTAACCAACTAGATCTGAGATCATCATGGTATAGTTTATAAAAAAAACAACATCCTATTCTCAAATCTCATTACTTTTAATGATCAGTTACTAAACAGACGATGCTTATACACTATTCATATTTTCGTTAAAAACATGTTTCTTTTAGTACAATTTTTCTACGTTTCTTTTACATAGTCAACAATCATTTAAAACATATTTTATTTTGTAAAGGTTTAAAGTAAGCTTGTACACTATTCATATTTTCCTTGAAAACAGGTTTCTTTTAGTACAATTTTTCTACATTTCTTTTACAAAGTCAAGCATTTAAAACGCATTTTATTTTGTAAGGATTTAAAGTAAGCATGGTTTAGTTTTGTACAAGAAATAATGCCATTTTACAAGTAGGAGCACCTCATTACGATCAAATTATACTCACCTTTGTAACAGATTCTGTATCACTTGATGACGATAGTAAGTCAATCACTTGTTTTACGCAAAGTTGTAAATGATCATACCTGGAAAAAAAAGTAGTGCTTCTGAAACATCTATTTGCTACAAACTGTTTCTATCACAAACACTAATATTCACAAGTCCTCCATGACAATGAGTTTGATTTTATTGTAAATAATAGTTTAAAAAGCCATCACAAGGGCAAAAACAATAGCGAGAGAGATTTAATGAGAACAAGGTAAAGAAATGCGATTGGTTTTATGCATGTTAAACTGATGTGCAAACTATTCACTATTTCATGACAGAATGGCCAGTTCAAGGCGTTTGCACTGTTGCAATAACTTATTATTAAACAGTAGACAAAAGAGAAAAGTAATAAAATTAATAACAAGTAAAAACTTACGCGACAAGAGAATTTTGTATTTTGGGGTTTTTGATGAGATCAACAAATAAGTCCACAGCATAACTTCTTGAAGTTCCTGAGTCACCGTTTAAAATAATATTAAAAATCAACTGAAATGTCTGGTGAACATTCTTATGGTTGAAGAGCTGAAAACAAAAAAAAACTGTTGCTTCCTATATTCATTATCAAGTGAAATCAAGAGATCATTTATCTGACAAAAACAAAAAAAGGAAGATTATCCAGAAATGTGTACAACATTTTAAATTAAAATCAAGTGATTTTGTAACAGTTAAATATTTTTTTATGATACTTGTGTTTTATGTCATGCCCATTGTACATATTTCCTTTTTAGAAGTATCTTTCTTCTTCAATTCACAGCTAAAGGCAGAACAAACCATACTTATAATGAGACATTCATGATTGGAAGCCCAGCAAATTTTGCTAAACTGATAAACAATGATACACTTTCCATGCCTGAATCTTTCGATTAGGATACAGCATACCTTTTCTCCTAGTTCTTCATATAAGCATAAACTTGTCAAGATGGACAAGGAGAAAACCACCATTGTCATGTTATGGTGTGACAAATAAGAAATAAGTGTTTTGTACACAGACTTCATGTTTTCCTAAAAAATAGAAAAAAAACAAATAATCTTTACTAAGATTTCACAACATTTTCAAACTGTATACTTATTGTTTCTCCATATAAGTTATGTTAAATAAAACAATAAGAAATCAAGAGATACTTTATGCAAGCTTTAAATAGACCATTTACCATTATTAAATAGGAGACATCTGAACTCGAAATTTCATTGCTTTACATGGCAGTTCCAGTGCTGGTATGGTTATAAGTTTTTATTTTAACTTTTACTGAATCATTAATGCACTATAACAAAATTTCTCCGAAATCCAATATCTCATATATTTTTAAAATTTTGTGAGAATCGAACCCGGGACCCCCACTAAGAGGTCAACTCTCAGTCTACTAGACCACAGTGGTCCACTTTCAAAAAGATTAATTTCACCTGTGTATATATATATGTAACACAGACATTTTGAAAAATTAAATGTTATGGTTACATGATCTGTTATCTGATTGGTTAGCCACATGCACAGGTTTAACTTTGAAAGTGTAAATATATTCAAAACGTTTTTGCAGATAATACATATGGCATTATAAACTAATAGACAGAGTACAACATGTATAACTGTCCCGGTTTGTACCAGTATGCAAGCATATGGTCGAGTACAACATGTCACATGACCATATGCTTGCATACTGGTACAAACCGGGACAGTTATACAAACTCTTAGAAACACTTTAAATATTAATACATACCAGATTCTTCACATATGTTTGTATGGAAAAGTTATGTCTGCATAAATTGGCAAGGAGTCCTAAACAAGATTGAACAATACTGTTTTCTTTACTTACTCTAGAAAAGAATCAAAAGCAGCTATATATTCATCATGCAAATGAGGTGTACACTTAACATGTAAGTGTTGTAATAAAAAGAAAACAGAAGATCATATTTTGAGTTTTTCTGCAGTGAAAAATATCAAAACAACCCAAAATCTCACAAATTAAAAAAAACATAAGCACAGTCACGGAGGTTTACAGTTATGTAAGATAAACTGCTTTTTGTTATCATCACAGATTAAATTTAACCACTCACAGGAATTACCGCATTACAAAGAAACAAAAATTTACTGACACCACAACTAGAATTTCTATACTTACATAGATTTAACTAAGTATCTAACCAAATCTTCAATAAAATTTTCCTGATAAGAAACCTTCTGGTTGTATGTTAACTTCTGTAGCAGCTCCAGACACTACAAGACATCCTATACTACTTTAAGCAATGTTTAAAGTATTTTGTGTATTGTTTTCCATTAACAAACGTATGACATTCACAAAAGCTACTGCTCAGTTGATCAATGAATTCACAAAATACAATGTAAACAATTGTTTACAATTGTAAACTCAATATTATATATTCCCGCTGTGGTTCAAGCTAGTGTAACACGGTTACAAACAAAATACCACTATACCACAGTGTTGCAACCGATAATAAGCACATTGGTCTTCAAGGCTGCGCTATAAGACACCCACACATTTTAAAACCAAAAGTCAATCATGTAGCATTAATAACTGCTAGGGTTAATGAATATTTTTCTTACCTGCACAGTGGAAACATCAGCAGGACTACTTCCACGAATTCGTAGATATGATGCTAATCCAGAGGTTAAATGAAACACTACATGAAGAGTTTCTCTAATATTATTGTCTTGAGCTGAAACATAACTATAAATTAATATTTCTCTTAGGATCATTTCAGTTAAAGTTTCAAGTCTCATGTACCTGATATTGTGAGAAAATACAAGATATGAGGTTAGCTTAGAATTAATTGTATTTATAGCGGGTCTAGGAAATTGTCAATTTAACTTTCTTTGCTTGTAAAGAAATCTCAGCAGTTCTTATAAAAAACAAAGAAATGTTATATTAGCATTGTACAATACAGTAAAAGATTTACTTAAAACTTACACAAATTACTCAGCAGACACATTGTTTTCTGTGCCAAAGTTGTGTTTACATGAGGGTCGCTCATGATTTCTACTAGTGCACTAAAACATTCTGTAGGTAAAAGTTCTTTGGGATTGAAAAATTTCAAAGCAGACTGCTTGCAGGAGATGCTGATTAGTACCTGAAAACAAACAACAAAATATTCCAAGATTCTCAATCTACAACTTGTAACATTTTTCTATAAGTATGTTTTGATATACTCATTTGCACACTTAGTTTCTTTCTTTGATATCAGATTTTTGTATCAGGCAATCTGTGTTGCACCAAGAACTATCAAAACAACTCAAGTGTTTTCACCAAAAAAACTTCTTGCATATCTACTCAATCAAATTTATTTAAAGTCAGTTTTTTAAAAACAATACAATCTGAGCCAGAGGGTCTAATTGACGACTATAAGAATACTTGTAAACATAAATTAAAATCATTATACAATTTATACAGGATTAACACCTGCATGAGAAATGACAAGAACCATAGTGCACCAATCACAAATAAATTATCATAATAGATGAACGTTTTAAAAACTATCTTAACTCTTGGCAAGGACCTGAGTGTATGTGTGCCATATGCAAAATGTACTAGTCTGTATTATCTGTTTATTTTATCTTTTGTTGATCTGTTTATTCTTAATCTGTTTTTAAATGTCAGTGAAATTAGCCCACGGCTAGTGTTTCTCATTGTATATGTAAAAGTGACGTTAAATAAATGGTATCTATCTATCTATCTATCACCAGCTCCAGAATATAATGTTTAACTTTTTCTGAAGAACACATCATTCAATGTATCTTGTAGTTGTAGTTTTAAACTTACATCAAGTTGCCTTTGAAGGTTGACCACATTACAGTCTGAGGGGTTGTTTCTATATTGTTGTGCTGCCATTATTACAGCCTTCACACATGATGTCGTCTCCATTCTGTAATTTATAAAAATTAAGTGTAAGATAATAATAATAATATTAAATAATATTATATATTAATATGTAACAATTAATTTTTAATGATTCTTTACAATTATCTCATATTCATAATCTGCAGATATTTAAGTATGGAAAACGAAGAGTTGGCAGAGGAGGCTCTGTAGATCCTATAGTCAGAATAGGATCTGTTAGTATCTAAAAAAAATAAAGTAATACTAATAATATAAACGGACCCTGCCTGAGCATAATTAACCGGCATTGCATTTGCAAGGCATCTCATAACTGATTTTAAAACACAGCAAAATACCGCCGAGCACTACAAACATTTACCAAGCGTACACTTTGATGTGGAAACATCTGTAAATTTCATCTAAACCATACAAATAACTATGTACATTAACAATTTCATACCTGTATTTCCTAAACTTCAGAATCTTCGCCGGAAAAATTTCAAATTTTGTTTACTTTAACTGCGCATGCGCAATCTACGATAAAACACCATTCGAATTCTGAATGTTAAATCATAAATAGAAGTCACTTACATTTCCATTTTAATTACTATGAATGTAGCAAATCAAAATGCAATTAATACCACGTAATAATTGAAATGTATTGAAACTGCAGTTAAACTTTTGCTTCTTTCGAAGATAGTTACTGATTAGGAGCTACTTCCGTATCAACTTTAAAAAAAGTGTGCAAGTGAGAGACAGAATGGAGAAGATCCGACATACTGATAAGCAGATAAAATTAGAAGTTGTGGAGGAAAAAATAGAAAAGATTTGGTCATTTCTTGCAGTTTACTTGCCCCTTGCAAATTGTCACATGACAGACTTCTTTACGCATGATTTATGGAAGACAAAGGTAAATTCAAATGTATGGCAACAACTAATAGGTATTAGTGAAGAAGATCTAATTCTGTTACCTAGTGGTGAATTGTTTAAGAAAAATGATACTAAATCTAGTAAACACTTTGACACTGTGGACAGCAGTACTTATAAACATATTGATGCAATTACTGTTCAAGGAGTAGGGGGATGTTTCGACAAACTGCAACAGATTTCCAATGAAGACTTACAAAAAGAATTTAAAACAAAAATGACACCCTCTTTGCCTTATACAGAGGATGGAGAAGTTGGTAGAATTGAATCTGTTGAAGACCAACATTTAAATTATGGTAATGGCAATTCACAAAAGCCTGACACAGTCATCCATACTAGAAACAGTAGTGCAAATGTCCTACCAAGCAAAACAGGGAAACTTAAACAAGAACAGATCCAATGGCAACATGAGTCTTTGAAAGATTTTATTCTGGAAGCACAATCTAGAACATTGCCTAATCTAGGTGTTATTAGCAGAGCTGAAGATTTATTTGTACTCAGGGATGATACTGTTGTTGTGAAGGAGTTTATGTCTCCAAAGAAGGGTCATGAAGTAGAAGTTATGGCAGCAGCTTGTGCTAATATGTCCCAAACTTTTCAAATAAATCAGGTATAATTTCTATTTTTCATGACGTGATTTACTTCGGTATTGGTATCTTTAATTGTAAATATTTTTAGATTATGTCTTCAGTACTTTGGGTCTTTGATTAGTGCTGTAAAATTTGACTTATGGCTTGGTTGAAAGGTATACAATTTTTGATATATTGTTTATACTGATATATGATTGTCTTTAACTAATGTAGTATTAAACCGCCTGACATGTCAGTTTAAAGTTCAAACTCTTCAAGAAGGTATGCAATAGTGGAGAGGATTTTGATATAGCATGTGAGAGCTATAAAATTTGTGCAACACAACTTCATGCAAATTTAACTTAGTATATGACTTCATTAACTTTTTATTCCTATTTACAGGTAGTAGACATTGGAAGTGGGCGTGGCTATTTAAGTTCATATTTGTCACTCAAATACAAATTGCCTGTGATTGGCATAGACTCTTCTTCTATAAATACCAAAAGTGCAAAAAACAGAAATAAACTTCTTGGAAAACAGTGGACGGGTTTAATGAGACGTAGTGAGAATCTGCAAAAGCATGATAAAACTAAACAATCAGAAACTCTCAATGATAAAACAAATTTTTCACAAGGAAAAGGTTATGAAGATGGATTGAGTATTTCAGACAATGTTAACGGTATTTCAGGTATGCAGTTTTCTGGCAAATATACTGAGACCATAAATTTGGAAACCACATACAAAGAAGTAGCACACAATGATGTCAAACAACTGCAAAACGAAGAGGAATGTAACAGTATAAACTGTGGTGGCAAAACTTTGCCGCATTTCCTATGTAGCACTAACGAAAATGTAAGTCTTGCATTTGAGAAATGTTGCAGTGTTTGTGATAATAGCTTCCCAGAAGATGTATGTGCTGTACCAAATGACAAAAATAATGTGGTAAATGAAAATTCTCTAAAAGGAAAAACTTTAGCAGATAGATTATTGGTCTCCGGCAGGATGCCAACTGATTTATCTGCAATGCCAAAAGAAAATGCACGAAGGTTAAATAAACTGTCAACAAAATATTCACACACCAGTGAAGTGCCAAATGAAGAAAAATCTCTGTTAAACAGAAGTAAAGGAAACGAAGAAAAATTCCAAAAAAAATGCTTAGACCCCAACATGGTGCCAGACCAGCAAGTTTGTTGTACTTTCACTCCATTAACTTTGCTGGTAGACATAGATACTGATCTAGAGGATATTCTTAAAAACAGTGGCAGAAATGAATCAGAGCAGAAATTAAGACTTCTTCTCACAGGACTTCATACCTGTGGTAATCTTGGACCAGACATTATGAAGTTATTTGTGCGAAATGAAAGTGTAGTTGCCTTGTGCAATGTTGGCTGTTGTTATCAGCTTTTAGATGAAGAATTTGTAAGGAGCCCATATCTGAATGATGGTATGTATTAACGATTCAAGCAGTAGAATCATTGTAACCATCTGGGGAATTTTAAAGCTTAGAAGTAAACTTTGGGAATACCCTTCCAGCGGTACATACCAAATTTTGTTTGAGACATGCAGTGGGAATCAAAAACCAGGATCTAGTAAAATAAGTTTTGACTTGGCGAACAGAAAAACTGTTTGCCTTCAGAAAATCTGATAAAAAGGTGATAGATGTTGCAGTTTTGCAGATAATAATAAGATATATATTTTAAAAGTATTTTATTCTGCAACCCTATTTATCTGATGCAGTCAAAAGCTGAACCCATTAAGCTAATATGCCCCGAAAACCAGACCCACTACAAATGCACATCCAAAAATACCTGAAAAAAAATTTCCAACTGAAAACACTCACTTTATTATTATCTGCCAATTACGAGTAAAATACATTGGATACATGATTTCCTACTTTCAGATGAACCAGATTCAGAGAATCCTGGATTTCCAATGAGTAGTTTCCTTCGAAATCAACATTGTGGTCTTGGTAGGAATTCCAGAAATATGGCGTGTCAAGCTGTTGATAGAGGATTACAATGCTATAAGGTTTGCTTTTATTTTAGTTATGATTATGTTCCAAATAACTGATATGAAACTGTTCTTAGGCTGATTTGTGAATACATAGAAAAAGGCAAATACTATAAACATATTTTTTAATGCCATGTGATGTCTGCATTGATGATGTCATAATATATGTAAATTCTTGGTAAATGATTGCTATAACTAAACTGCTATTAACAGTTTTTTATTGCGTGTATTTGCTCAGACTGGTGGTACTAGTGCTGCTTCTCTAACCATAAGCTGATCAGAAAAATATTGATGATTTGGTAATTTTGAAGATTTATGTTATAGGCACCGATCCGCTCAATTTTCTGGAGAGCCCTCCTTCAGGTTATTCTTGGCGCCCATCTTGGATATTTGAGTTCTGAGTGGCAGATAGGAAAAATTGCATCAAAATGTTCAAGTTTCATTCAATATGTTCGCAAGGCTTTCAAGAAGTTACGTATCTCAGATGAAAAGGTATAAAGATGTTTAATGAGTAGTTGCAAAAAGGAAATAATGAAATGCAGGGTGACACTTTTGGAGCGCTAGACAAGATGTAGGTCACGTAAGGCCGAGTTCAGACATGTTCACATGACTCTCACAGGCAAAAAATAATGATGCAAGAGTATCAAAAATGCCCCATTAAATATTTCCACAGTAAAACAACTTATGTTTTTCGAAATTAAACTCATATGTGTACCCAAGAGCCAAACATTATTTTTAATATAATTTCTTTTGACTTGTAGCTAACATAGATGGAGACACATAGTTTTGGTCCAAAATTAGCCCTAACTCAGTTAAAAATGTGTAACAACTTCCAATTATGCCAAGGAGAACACGTTTGTTAAAGTAAATCAGCGGACATTTGTATTGTTTTTAAAATGTAAAAACCCTGGATTACAATAATAGAATCTGGAAAGTGGTCTGAAAATATCCCAAATAAGCATATTTTTGTTATAAACCATTTTTAACAACTTTCAAACTGAGTAAACATTTGTTATGAAGCTGTAAATGAGCATTTTAGTTTAAGCATGAAACAAGGAATTAGAAAAATAAAGTGAATTTTTCTGTCAAGCTTGAAAGTCAAAATTTCGTGTTCTGTTTATTTCGTGTCACCCTATATTAAAGTATCATATTATATTGCCAATTTTATGTGATTTTTGTCTGTTTGGTGAGATAGTCCTTGCTTTAGAATGTAAAACTTGTAAATGATTATTTAAAATAATTTGTTGAAACTTGGAATGCATAGGTTTTCTTAGTTCTAACTTTTCTTTCATATAATTTTGCAGCTTACTGATGAAGATATCATTTTGTATGAGAAAAGATACAAAGAAGAAGAAGGCAATATTTTGAGATTTTTTCAGCTGCGAACTGTTCTTGCTCCATGCATTGAAAGTCTGATTTTGCTGGATAGAGCATGTTATTTGCTTGAGCAGGTAAAGATATATTTTCCTGGTCCATTCTCCTATTCTAATAATAACTCTTGTAACTGGTGAATGTAAATGTTGTTTAATCACTCTTTCTCTAGCAGTTGATTATACAACAAAGTAACTAAATCCACAACAAAATGCCATGCCGTATTCAAGTACACCAATATCAATTTCTTTCCTTTATTCTCATTTCAGCCTTGTGTAGACGGCGTTAATCTGGTACAAATGTTTGATCCTGTTATATCCCCCCGATGTTATGGTATTGTTGCTTCCAAGAAAAACTGAATCCATGGCAATATTATTTCCAGATTATATTCTAAATAATGCTATATACGAGTGCAATTCTAATGTCAACATGGCTTTTACAAAAAAAATATTAACAGTATTTTTTAAGTTTCATTTGTTGACATTATAATTGTCCTAGTAGGGCATACTTTGAACATAACCTGCAGATTTTAAGATCTGGGCAATATGGTAGGATTTGATCTGTCGAAACTGGAATGCAATGTATTAAAGTAATAATTATATTCAGGTAGTTGGATAAATTTAAGTCAAAAGATATAAAGCATATTACAGTATTTATTTGACACAGAATTATGCACCAATCAGACCACAAGTGTTTTACATATTACTTACTGACTAGTTTGTGATTTCTAACTAGGCTAATTCCAAAAAAATGGTGTGAAAGTCATTTTTTCATGTCCCACCATCCATAGATACAAATTACATTGTGCAATGTATGCTACTATACAAAAAAATAGTAACTACCTCCAGAAAAGAAGGCAGTGCCGTTCCACAATTTTTTTTCTTTTTGAAATAACTCTTTGTTACTTGGGAAAATATACAATGTTGTATGCAAAACAGTAACATTTTGTCATCTTCCAGCAGTTTTAAGTAACATTAGGTAAAAATAATGAAGCAATAGCTTTCCATAAAGATGTGTTACCAGGTGTCCATTGTACCTTTCACGGATCACATAATATGTTATGACCTTATTACAAACAGTCAATTTGTAACCAGTATTTCAGTGTTAAAATGCATCAAGGTCACCAAAAAATAATTGTTACCAAGATGAATTGCTGCTAAAATATTTTATTATCTGGTATAGCTGAGTGCAGCATGTAGTAAACTTAATTTACTTAGCATAGTAATTACCTCGGTAAACACCAAATAAGATTTCTATGCAACATTATAAGCAACAGAGAGTATTCTTTATTTTATCATTGGAGTATTTAGATTGTTAATGTAGTTAAGCATAAAAAAGCCTGGCAAATAATTTATGATATGCCTGTAAGAACCAGCAGTATGTTCACATCAAAACTTAAACTTCAACATCTTCATACTGATGCACATCAGTTAAAATACATTTCAAACTCATAATCACAGGCTTCCTATATCATTAAAATGTTTCAATTTTGTTGGAAAATTATCCTTATACAACACAGGATCAGCTCGGAATTCTACAGTTTTTAAAGGCATCATATTATATGTTTGAGCAAACTGATTGATACATTCAGATCTTTCAACCATGTGTGTTAAATCGGCTGACAATGATTCTGTGTTAACACATTCTGGACACTTGAATTTCTTGCGTGGAGTAACTTTAACAGGTGCTTTACCAGTCTGGTTGGATATGAGAAAGTTCATGGCTATATCTTCACAGTTCATATGTTCATCTACCCATGACTTAATGTCTCCTGGCATGGCGCTTGTGTACAGAAAATTAAAGTACTACAAAATGCAATGAATTAGTAATTTACAAAAAGGACATTTTAAACAATGAGAAGTGGGAGAAGGCTATCCTTTTGCTAAGTTGTCACAAGTGTTTCATTTTGATTTCAATCATACACAATACTTTGTACCATCAAAAGCTGTATGTGATGTCACAAACTTTAAAACTTTGTTCATTTGGCTATTATTCATGAATAGACACAAATTGCCTTGGTGTTTAATCTGCAAATTACCAGGTGAATGGACACCTCTATATTTTTCACCTTTTGTGTATTTTACAATATCACAGATGAGGGCTGTAGGGGGGGGGTATCGCGAGCAGCGAGCATTTGGTCTGTTAAGTCCGAGCAGCGAGCATCCATTGTCCAGGACTCTTAA
>JAOXYB010016465.1:0-19087 GCA_028565635.1 Phoronis ovalis | reverse complement strand
CTAAGATGACATCAGGTTTAGTTTGTTCTATTATACTTTGAAGGTTTCCTCTCTTTCCTAGGCTTTTCAGACTATCATAGTTCAAACTTAAAACTCTCAGTCTCGGCGCAGGCTTATTGTGTTGACTATTTTTAGGACTGGATGTCATTATTGGTATGTCTATACTATCACTTTCATTTAGGTCTGAATCTGACAAGAGTGGTGTAAAGTAGTTTTCATCTAACATATCTGAGTTTTCAAAGAATATATATGCTCTGCTACACATACAAAAGTTTGTTTCAAATCTTTTTCAGGGCCAAGGTCAAGGTGGACCTTCTCCTGAAGAACGTGAACAGATGGCTGAGAGGCAAGCAGACATGAAGAATAGTATTCTTACTCAAGTTTTAGATCAGTCAGCAAGAGCTAGATGTATGCATTGATTTCACTCATTTTAATCCTGGTTTCATCACATTTGCTTAATTAGGCCTGGTTCATGACATTATGCACTAGCTCTTGATAATCTGATTTGTGAGCTGTGTGAACAGTCACAGACTCTTACATATTACATTGAAAGTGCTCAAACTAGGTAATCTATGTAATTCCTACCAAATGAGTTCATATGTTGCCATCCAGATACTCTTTGATTGGGCACAGCTCACAAGTCAGATTATCAAGAGCTAGTGCAGAACGTCATGATCTTGGACTAGTTTATGCTACGCCTCTTGATAATCTTGCCATGTGATGGGGCTTGCCGAAAGTCCTAGACTCTCTGGTATTAATTCACAGTAAAAATGTCTGAACTTTTTGAACTGTCAAAAGTATAAAATCCCTACCATCTTGAGTAATTTTATACCATCCACTGGATACTCTGTCTATTGAATTTCAACTTCAACCTACTCATTTGGAACTCCCATTTGGTATCATACGCACAAAGAATCCCAGCAGCTAACTCTCACAATAAGTATCATTTACACATGCATAAAAAGTGATGCCTGTGTGTGGGTCATTTTCCGTTCCATGTAAATAGCTACTAGAGAGTCCAGGATTGTTCGGCAAGCCTCACACATCAGTTTGTCGTAGCTCGAATCTCATGAAACCATGACTACAAGCATGTCAGTAATGTTCCTCTAAAATTATATAATTGTTGATACAATAGTTTTATAGTTACTTATCAGTAACTGAACCATTCTTTCTATGTAATAGCAAACAGATGGAAAAAGGATCAGCAGTATCCAACAAATTCAATTGATAAATTAACAATATGTTATGCCAATCAAGACATCGTTATTTTCAATGGCATTAGCATTGCAAGCTGCAGTAAATTTCAGCCGTAACTTTTTTTCACATGCAGTTCATATTAATTTCTATTGATAAACATCACTGATATATCATCTTGCAATTAATATCACAATTTACATCAGTGAGGTCATGTTTTAAGTTATTTCATATCAGTGTTTTAAGCTTAGTTAAATCTTAAAGAATTTTGGTCAACATTGACTCAAGAGTTTTTGCTGCCCTGTTTCATGCGGAAACACTATGGGTGGTACTAAAATATCCACCCAGGAAGCACACCATCATGTCTTACATGTAACTTTGTGTTTGTACTCCTGTAATACCTCCTTGTTTATACGGCTACTAACTAATGAGACATATAAAACAGTGCCCCTGAGAGTGTTTATGACAGATGGAACAGATTGTATAACAAACTATTTTTGCTGTTTTCTAACTACAGTAAATACCATAGCACTTGCTAAACCAGAGAAGGCTCAGCTGATAGAAAGCATGGTAATACAGATGGCTCAAAGGGGCCAGATACAGGGAAAAGTAAGGAATGAATAAATATTAAATAAAAGCAATTGTGAATACTGGTGTCTCCTCTACTGTTTTTTTTTCAAAGAATTAAATACTCTATATTTTCTTTCTAAAATAATTCCAGTGCATACAGCACTTCTGTTTACGTAGTTTGTACACGCACTGATATCTTGCAAATTTACATTGTCGAATATTGTTAGAAAATTATTTGCCTCATGAGCATAAGGGATAGTGAAAAATATAGAAACTCAATTTGACAGTATTTATATACAGAAAGCATTATTAAACTTGCATATAACACATTTTATCATAAACAACAAGGTGCTATTGTACTGTTCATCTCTACATTATATGTCATTTTGTATTTAATTGTATTGGAGATTTTTTGCATTTAAACGATTATAGGTTTTATCAAATTATACTTTTATAAGAAGTGTAACATACCAAATAAATTCTTGGTGAGCAGGATGAATATTAAAGATTGTGTACTTCATAAGTACTGCAAATGTTCTAATGACAATATTTATTGTATGTATTTGCAGTTAGATGAAAACCAATTTAAAGGCATTCTGGAAAGTGTTAGTGCTCAAACTCAGAAGTCAACTACTGTTAAAGTGAGTTTATTAACATATTAACTGGAAAACAGATGCAATTTGTGAAATGTGTTTAAAGTCTGGTTAATACAAGTTGCAGGACTAACAGACTCTTTCCGACATAAATGACTTCATTTAACATGCTATCTCATTACATCTTCTGCATAAATTTAAACTAGTCTTAAGAAACTCCTTTGAAGTTGCGAAAACAACTGGTTCATTATTGAAAACTGGTGGGTAAGAGAAAAGTCAGGTAGGAGCATTAATACATGTGAGCAGGCAACAACTAGAATACCCATGAAAAGTTTTAGGAGAGCAAAGTGCATTTTGTTTATGCTCAGTAAATATTTAAATGTGGTCATTTTATTTTTCATATATTTCAGTTCGACAGAAGGAGAGCACACCTAGATGACTCAGACGATGATTAGATATGTTCCAGTACTGTGAAGTGTAAGAACAAATGCTATGCTACTGAATTTATGGAGTGATGATCAAATGTCGAGTTGGTTGACATGCCTACAACCTGAAGTTTTTGATGTCTCAGCTAGTTTTGCATTTGTCCGCTGGTGTGCTTTTGCCAATAAAGTTATATAATAATAAAGTTGATTACTGATATTTATACCAAGCTCTGCACGTTTTTGTGTTGCTATATACTGCAAGCAAGTACTAGAAAAGGTACATTCAATTTAACAGTCGCATGGACTACTTAAAATTGTTTCAGTGTCGGACATAGGAATAGCCAACATTTCTATAAATTTCAATGGAATAAAACGTTCGAGACCTAATCGGTAAAACTGTAGATAGCTTTTCAGTTCTGATGAGAAAGGTTACACCAATAAATGTACATGCACAGGCAGTTTTAAGCGAGATAAAAATGTCCCATATTAAACTTTGCGATATGCTCATATGTTTACATTATTCACATGCTGGCACTAAGTTTTATGATGGGCCGTAGTGTTTGATGAAAATGCATGTGTTGTTGTTTTTTGTGGTGGAACAGAATTTATAACAGCTTGTGTATGTTACCTATATTTAGTTATAGTGTAGTAGTAGTGTAGTACCAATTGTGATTTATAATGAACTTCTAGCTATATACATTTTCATTTTTTATCAAATAACTATGCAAATCAGTATCATCATTTAATATGGTTTTGTAAGTTATAATTAAAACTATAGGCATGTTTAAAAGTGATATAAACTGAGTTTTTGGCTTCTTATACCACAAAAACATTAAAGCAGAAAAATCAAAATGGCATAATTTGAAAATGCACAAATTTAATTTTTTTATAAAGCAATTTTGGACTTGGGCCTGATTTCTATGTGTTAAAGTGGGCTGGCAACTGGTGTCTTCCAATGTTTCTTAGATAAATTACCTTGGATGAGACAGGCTCAACACCTAGCTAAATACACTGAATAGGTGACCTCCTTTGGTTATTTCTGAACTGATAATTATGTAACAGTGCATCTTTGGTGCAGAGTTGTTAAACTGTTCCCTAACAGTTGAGAGATAACAAGCTGTACTATTACCCATTGCAACATAAATGACGAGCAATGCATGTTGCTAGTAAAAATTTGAAAAATGGTTTAAGAAGCCAAAACCCAGTTTATATAGTGATATTAAACAAGCTTATAAAATTTGTGCACATTATCATGCAGATATATAAAAAGAAAGATTTTAAATAACTTTTTCAATGAAACATTAAACAGTAGAATGCTTAAAGACAAAATTTGTCACAAAATACAAGAAATGTTCCTCAAAACATTTATGCATAATCATTTTAATTCTAATCATAAAAATGTACAGTAAGTGACTATTATATACAATGACTGTCAGTCTCACCAAAACTGTATAGAAAGTCCTGAAGTTTGTTCACACACCAGGCATGCTTTGTAATTAAAACAGTAATCGGTATGGGAATAGGAAGAAAACATCTCAATTAACCAATTAAATCAAAATGTTACTCTTTCTTTTCTTTCGCTTCATCAAACGATTGACCATATTCATTCACTCTGGTTTTATCAACGGGATACAGCCTGAAAGTAAACTTTATTATTATGTTTTGCAAAAATGTAATGCGTATACTTTTTAGAGAGAACTTTTGGCTATTGTTTTTATCAAATTAAGGAAAATAAAAAATGGCTTGTTAAAATATCTGTGCCTATATTATATAGCATTCTGTATACGCTGCACCAAAATATCAGACTAACACTAATTTGAAATGTATTTTCCAATATTTTATTACAGCAGATTTCCGAGTAATACTCTGCTACTAAATACTTGGATCTCGTCTTAGGATTGTTGTTATATATATACAAACCAGCATTTTGAATATGCAGCCGAGCATAACTCCGATATCTAATGTAACTATTATAACACCTACCATCGTTGATATAAATAAATGACAAAGATGACATCGTCTCGGAAACAAGCTAATCTATGTGCTGTTGGCATGGTGATTATGAATGCAAATACATCATCAATGAATGTGTTGAAGGCCTACAATGATAAAATAGACTGAAATATTAGTAAACACTAAAATACATCTTATGGTAAAGCACGTTAATTAAAAGTCCACAATGTATTACGTGCAGATTTTAGGAATAGGAAGCTTTTTTGAAAACACCTTTTTGATGAGGTTAACAATGCACACACTAAGTTTTATAGTTTACTTACTTTATACATAAATGCTCGCCATGGTAAATGGGCTACTGATTTTAGCTGGAAAAAGAAGCGAAAAGTAAATTTAGCATTTTACATTAATGTTAACAAGATAACATATTGACTGTTTGGGCACAAATTGAAGTCTTTTATGTGTTATATGGCTTAACATTTCCTGAAAAGTTACCAAATTCACTTGACATGACACTGCTTTTGAACAATAATTTGCAAGAGTGCTATTTGTTACAATCTATCCACTTCCATACTCTATTTTAATGTTTCCTTACATAAAATACTTTTATATTGTAATATATAATGCAATATGCATCAAGTTGCAACGAAGTAACTCGCTAATATATTAATATGATGTATTAAAATATGTTATTCTTAATAAATGTAACACATAATTATATAATACAGTTATTGATGCTTTATAGCAGATGAGTGAAGTTAACATTAATGGATTGTTGAAAAACCTCAAACTCGACGCTATGTATCTACCTCACCATAAGGCTATGCAGTATTGGTCATGGGAGGTGAACTTTACAATGTATATGCCTGATAAGAATTGATGGTGACATACCTAAATTAAATTTTATCCGTCAAATTTATAAATACAGCAGATCTATAAACTAATAAATAATTCAAAATAATACAGACTCTGAAAACCAGTCCACTAGGCAAGCGGTTTTTAAAGGGGAGGCTACTTTCAGTATCGTATGCAAGCGTGTCTTCTCCCAACAATATTTTTATGCATCTTACCGATACAAACTTACCTTATAATTTACAAATAGTTGTGGCATCATAAAAAGGAAACCAAAGGCATAGATCCCATTCACAAGGCATTGAACACACCATGAATACCAACTAAAATTATAAAATGGTCATTAAGAAACAAACAGCAAAGTCTCCTTTACGGTTATTTTTATTAACACAGCAATAAATAACTTTTGACAGTCATGCTTTTTACTAGTTTGCACATCTGACAGAAAGCAGCAATAAAAATTGGTAATATGAACTTTCCTATTATCAATTGTGATTCTTATTTTCTGAATAACTTGATTTAGCAACAAAATATAAATTAAGCAAATTAAATGTTTCGAGCAAAACTAGCAACACTGTAACAATTCTCTTTAAAAAATTTCAAATGCCAGAATTATAACTACTGCACCTACCTTTTATGAGGAGTATAGAGTAACGAGTAGATAGCACCACAAACACAAAGAGGATATAAAATGTATGATAAATATTTCATTGCCTAAAATTAAAAATTGCAGCATTTTACGAAAATCATCAAATACTCGGTACCACACAATACACAGCGGCATTATATCATTTTAAACAAAACTCGACAAAATTAAAGTGACTTATAATACTTCATATTCCTCCACTCTTAATAACTGCAAGGTAGTCTTAGAGAACTGATTAGAAGTTACTGTATATTGCTTACCTGAGAGTCAAACTGTTCAGTTTCTTTCTCTTTATCACTTTGTGTACCAAGCTGAAAATTTAAGTAAAGTATGAAACAAAAATGTAGAGTTGGCATAGGAAAGTGTCAGTACTATATGCGACTACTAGTATATCATGATTTATAAAATTCTTTTTTAATGACATGTCAAAACAGTAAACAAAACATCTGCTAAGAGTAGGGGTTACTATTACAGCAGCGTAGTTTACCTGAATTGAGGGTTTCCAACCAGACCATGTCACCTTAACTTTAAAGGCTTTTGTCACTTTCCAAACCTGCAATTAAGATTAGCGACACAAAAAAATTACACAATCGTGTCGAAACATCTCCTAATGCAAACTATTAATTAAGGAATATTTATAAGTATTCAGGGTAGACTTATAATAATATTATCAAAAATTGCTTGAATAATGGATACAACTAACTTTAAATGAGTTATAAAATATGATAATTATTAACAGATTTTTTCATTAAAAGCATATTAAATTAAGGCCAGCACGTCAAGTTGATAAATCTTTTGAGTAAAGACATCATCCAAATGCAGCTATAGTAATTTCATTCAAAAGTAACCAAAAAAATCAAAACATCTGAATTGCCTTAGGGCTGTTCCACTTTAACTTGTAAAGGGCAGGGGGAAGGGAATTTCCTACGACCCACAATAGTCATTTTTAAATATTTAACACTTTGTTGCATAGTGATCTTTGCCCTAGAGTCAACTGAAGACCAACCATGAATATTTCTTGTTTAGAAATGTCTTCCTTACAACTAAAACTGGAACAACACTTAGGTCAGACTGATGAGAATGGTAGGATGGCATTTCTGATACCTATAAACCACACACCTTAATTTAGTCAAGTGACAACAACAGACTGTTATAACAATGAAAAATTATTATTAAATTAATACCTCAATGACTGCTCCAATACCACTAGGAATCAGAATTAGGTAACTAGTTTCTTGGTCTAGCAGATACAGAAATATGATAGCGGTGCTAACACAACGCCATAAAACCACTTTTGTTGACAGTCCCACCATGGAATCTGTTTGTTTCCAGAAACTGATGTCATTTTTAAAGGCAAGGAAATCGAACAGAAGCTGCAAAAGCAAACAGAATTACTTCCGATATAAAATGTCTAAATCGTTTGAAATCGCACAATAATTAATTGCGTATTACTGTGTACATTCAAGCTGAAGACAGAAGTCAATAGCAACTTTGATTTAAAGTCAATTAAAATAATAATTTAAAAATATCCAATGAAAAAAATTACTCACATGGAAGGCAGCCACAATAAATGTCAACATAAGAAAGTAAAAATTGGTGTCAGCAAATATTCCTTTTAATTCATCTGTATCTTTTTCACCAAAGCCTATTTGTTCAAATTCAACTTTTAATTGCATGAGATAAAATGAAAGTAAAAGCATTTTGTAGGAAAATAGTAAATGTGGAACCTGCCATACAGAGGTTGAGACCATACGTAAAAGAATAAGGTGTCAAAAGTACATACTTAGGAAATTATCAACAATACCAAAGACAATATTTCTTTACTAGAATGATTATAGAATTATTCAAGGTAACCTTTGAATAATGAATTCAAAGCACTTTTAAAAACTAGATAATTATTCTCTTAAACTCAATGTATAGCAGTTGTTTATTCACAGAAATCATGTCAGATGATATCTACCGTTTAATTATTAAAAGATCAAATTTCAGTACAATATAAGAAAGTAAAATATTACCTAAGCTCTGCAGCATTTCCATTGAATGTTGAATTGTGACCCAGAACCTTAGCTTGCCTACGGATATTGGTGCATAGTAGATTGTTAGAGGAATGGAGTGGCTACTCTCATTGATAGGCTGCAAGATAACAAATGGAAAGGAAACATCTTGGCAAGCAGAAAAAAGACTGCAGAAATATTTTTTTTATACTATCTTGTATCTAGTCACATTCATGCCACTGAGTAACCCAAGCCAGCTATTATTTATTATTTATATAATTATATAATTTAATCTTATAAATTAGCAAACAGTTATACCTGTAAATCAGCGATTCTATATGAGAGTTCATCAATATACAACATCGGAAGATAATCACCGTCAGGAGACATTCTGCAAGAAGAAAGGCTATTCCACATATCTGAATATAAAATACAAAGATTTTAGGATATATTCCTATTAGTAAGTTTTACAGTAAGGCATTATATAAACCTTATTGGGAGAATAAACGTAATAAAAATATCACTTCAGTATACTGTTGAAAAATTCATTCTAACATTATAGTCTCAGAATTGTGTAAAAAACAAATTATTCTTTCAAAAACATTAATATGCATAGAGAACAGAAGATCCTCAGATTAGAAGAAAACTCTGCACTTCTACATAATAAAACTTTGGTAAAAATATATTAGGTAGTAAGGTATTGTCTTACCTTAGCATTCTGTGCAGTTCTCCCGGTATTTCCTTTCTGTCAAAAGCAATTAAATCACTCATAACATTGACTGTCAGTTTTGATCGCCAGTGTGACACAATGTTTCTCTTATCTGTATTTGCCTGCAAGCACAAATTATTTTAAAGTTAAAAACTAAGTAAATTTTGTCATGTGCAGAGCAAAAAAATTGAGAGCATACCTCAGCATCATTAGACCTTTACCAATGCTTATTTTGGATTCTCGTGGAGGTCAGCAAAGATGCAGGTGATGACACCAAGTTATATCATTTCAATTATTTTGTCTCAAAGTTAATTATTACAATTCTTTATACAGTTAATGAATTTAACCATCTTGAACAATTTACATTGTAACAATTTAAAAATAATTAATGTAAATAAAATTTAGAGTTATATTAGAAAAATGTTGTTTTAAGAATTGAATTTTAAGAATTACCTAAGAGTATTTAGTATTTTAATCACAGTGCATAAGAACTACCTTTTTTGTTACATTTTCATCACTTCCCAGTAAGTTAAAAGCTTCAGTCTTTGGCATAGCATACGTGGTTAGTCTGCTTACTGAGTAAGAGGTTTTGGGATGTTGTAAAGGATCTTGGTTCTTTAAGTGAAGGAATGCATGAACATATAATGTTCCATTGTTTCTAGTCTTCTTTGGAAGGCTCACATTAACAGAACTGTAAAATAAAAATAGTTAAGAAAAATGACTAGTGGCATATTTCCTACAAGCAGTTTCCTACAAATTAATATTTTGTAGATGTGAGTACAATCCCTTTCCTATAAATCACACTATGACATATTGCAATTTGCATTTGCTTCTTACACATCTTACATACACTGTCATTTAGATGATTGTATAAGTACGTAAAAAATATATATATTTAATTTATTATTATTATTATTAATTGTACATTATTATTTATGTTTACTGTAATAATAAGCTAAAAAACAGTAATTGTTAAAATAGGCATTAAACTACTGGGAGGAATTAAGATCTGTGAAAACTGAGCACATGAAAAAATTTGACTTGTATTGAGAAAAAATTGAATTATATTATAAAATTAATGTAACTTCATATAATAACAATTTTACTATATGATAAAGTGTGCAGTCAATTCACACTCATTTATCACACTCACCATGATTTCCGGGGACATGAAAATATCTGAGTATCCATGGCTGTAGATTTGTGTGTTTGAAAATCTGTTTGTGGTCCCTACAAATGTGTGCATGTATGGAAACTTTGGTCCAAGTACAATAGTGCAGTTGTGTGGCAGGAAAATAGTGTGTAAATGAGGAAACACGGTTTGTACAAAGGATTGATTCATAGGTATAGGCTTGAGGTAGACCTACTTACTTTTCAATAGAATGAAAAACTGAAAAGTTATCACATTTCCATAGAAACTTTAGACTTCTCTCACCAGCAATCTTCTCCTTAGTAGATGTGAAAATACTTAGCTATAACAGAAAAATGCATATTCATAGAATCATAGTAATTTTTAGCAGCTGCTGCAGTTGTTGGTAGTACTCCCAAACAATAGGCTTTATATTTATCTAGTATCTAGTATTGTTGTATTATAGAAAAAGTGCAGTGCAGCTATAAGAGTGAGGTGATGATCATACATTCCTTCAGAAATCAAAAAATGAAGAAGTAAAAAAGGAAGACTGACAACACTATATAAAAAAGACAAACAGAATAATTATATTCTATTAGTTTCATTAAAAAGAATGCACTTAAAAAGACGCACAATACCTCTAATTTTGGGTCTCTGGCTAAATATGGTTTTATACAGTTGCCTTTAGGTTGACACTGTTTAGGGTTGAACAGTTGGTATATTGTCCATATTGAGTGTGCAATGTAAGCTAAAAATACTATTGATATTATGGATGTAAAGCTGGGTTTCATCTTGTCCTGAAAAAAATCCGTAATATCTTTATAGGTTCCAAGGGTGACACGAAAGACTGGATATACTGTACTTTGAGTTTTGAGTTTTCAGGATTCCAACAATATAAGTTTAAAAGTTTATAAGTTTGCTATTTGGCTATGGAATAACTTACTATAGAATGCAATTGATCAGCCCTCCCTAGACTTCAAAGTTCAAGAACTGTATCTGGACACAAATAATAAACACAGCCACAGGACTCTTTATTTTTTGCATATATGTTGATTTTGTACATATGTAAATCCTGAAGATTTTGCACGGATTCATATTTTATCTACTTCATTGCAAATGTACCATTTAAACAATGGTCCTGCAATTATGTAAAGAAGAAAAAAATCATTTAATTTAGTGAGATCTGAGATCAGTACCTCCAGTACCCAAGCTGGAATACCTGCGTTAAATACACATTTTGTTATAGTTTAAATCGTCTGTGTTGTTCTTTTGATATCCAATTATATATCGAACGTCTTACCTGTATAACATTAAATCAATTCAGCTGCAAATATGTTATTTACTGATGATATTTTACACGTCCGCCGGTCAACTCTAGGGCGCCGCCATTACTATGACCCGGATGTTTGGAAATTCAACTTGATGCAGGGGGATGTGTTGCATTTTTGTATTGGCAAATCGAATATTTATTCATTAAATCGTTTGCAAGCAGGTTTCCCCTAAATTTCGTTTTTTATCCTTATCTTATAGTAATATAATTTTATTCGAAGTAGTCGATCGAAATCTCGACGCCCGGCACCTGTAGTCCACCTGGTGGACATTTCTGAAGTCAATGCTTAACCGGGCACTTATCTGAGGTATTCCCAACCCCTTATATTTGTAATTTCTTAATCCATATGATAACAATATGTGTCATGCGATTGCAAACAATTGATCAAATAATTCCATTAATTAGGTAATATAAACAATACCCTCCTCTATTGTGATAGTTAACAGATTATTTCGGATAATTTCCTACAATGAACAGAATCCAGGCCAAAAATTAGGATAAGGATACAATTACGATTTTTCAATCAGTTAAGGTAAAAATTGAACTAATAACATTTAGCCTGGAGAACCAAAAGAAAATGTTATGCATCCTACAGTTAATCATTTGCTGAATTTTTGTACCATGGCTCTCTGGAGATCATTAGGTGACATCTGAATACACACCTCCAGAAGGAATTTTGAATAATACTGCGTGCAGGGCTACAGTACAACAGTTTAGTCTGCACATTGCAATTACCCCTTGATCATGTGTTAGTAAATGTCATACCATAATATGAGGTATGCAGTGGTTGCTTTAAGATAGACGAGAGTGATTCAGAACAAATGTTGTAGAACATAATTTGGTTTATTTATATCATACATAATCAAAGTACAGAACACAAAAATAATGTATTAAAGTTACAAAAGACATGCAAATTAAAATACTACATAAATTTTTAAATAGTTTTAACTAATTTCGGTAATAATACAGTCAGAGGATTACACACAGGTAGCTATATCTTTGTTTAATCAAAGTGTGTTACAATTTATAGTGACAAAACATATTGAAGTTTAACAAAATGCCTATGAAAACTCGTTTTCTCTAATGATAACCTATTGTTTAGTTGACCACTTGGTAAACTATCCTATACAATGACAGAGTTGCTATTCATCGATATTCCCCACAATATAACAACGTTTAGTCAAACATTCATGACTGTTGCGAAGCTGAAGCGAACAAATATTTTTTTAAGCGGATTTCAGTAAAGAAAACTATTAAATATTATGCGTTATATTTTTGATTATCAAAATTATCATTCACTGTGTAAGTGATAAGTACGAAAATTGCTACATGATGAAACTTACAATAATTTGTAAGGTTTGCCACTGAGAATAATAAAATTAAAATATATACCTTATATCCCAAAGAGAGACAACTTGCAAATTGACCCAATAATTTTTAACAGAACAAAATAACCATGACTCACACATTTTCCTTTTCAATGCTATAACCATTAACACAAACTCGAAAAGATGTTGAGGTTTATGAGTCTTATGACTATAAAAGTCAGTTTTTAAAAGTAATATTGTACTTTCGTGTCAGTCTGACAAAATTTAAGCATTGACACTTTTTAACTGATAACTGATACTTTATGGAAGACAACTTAGCTTTTAGAAGGTTGTTTCCATACAGATTTCTACAGTTGCCAGACTTTTAATAAAATCATAACTACAAATAGTCCTTACATAAGCAATTCCTTTTAATCAGCTCCAGTTTTGCATATATGACAAATTCTGCATAAAATAGTTTATATTTATTTATATATATATTGCACTCAATCTGCAGAATATCTAATGTTCCTACACTACCTACTTGTGCGAAATATAAAATAATACAATAATTATGTTGCCTGTACAATATTTTACATAACAATCTATGGTACATGCTATTAGTACATATTTATATTGAATTACATAAGATTTAAATAAGTAAAAACCTCTCCTGAGGTAAACAAGCTTTTTTAACTAAGGAAGTCTTAATCAGTATGTCAACAAGAAATACATTCTCACCTTAGAATGAAGAAAAATATAACAAGACCACAAGCATTTTTAATGAGATGTTCAAATACAAGCTAGAAGTTATTTTATTGCATGTTAAAAAGTTTTTCTTCATTCACTACTTTATCTCAAATAATGTCACAAGTTGCTTAGCCGCTTTGGCTATGTCATAAGCACACTGTATGACTTGTTGTGTTTTCAATCTTAAGTCTGGTTTTCCGGTGGTCTCCACAGGAGGACCGTTGCACTCTTCTTTCAATCTAACAGCTCCACCTGTCAGTAGCTGAACTGCATCTTCAATTTTCTGATTACCAGGTTTCTGTAATAATACTGTAGTTATTAGTCACCCACTCTATGTCTACTCTCAACATCTTACAACAGAGGTCTATCATGAATGTCATTAATAATAAACATTCAATATGAATTAGGATGTAACTTCAAACTTATAATAAGTGCTAACTTTTCAAGTTGATATGACATATACATTTAGTCAGTATTAACACTATCTACTCAATTTATTTTGGTACAATTATGTTACCAGCATTTTTTAAAGACAACTAAACAAACATGGTAGTACTGCATAATCCTCTGAAGAATTTATTTTTTCACAAACCTCAGGAAAAAGAGCTGCCATATCATTTACTGCTGCATTGATCTTTTCTGAACAAGGTCCGTAGCTGCAAAGACATTAATTAATGTATGTAGTCTTAACTCTAGTAAATTGTTTGGTGCCCTGTCTTATGGTTCTAAGTTACTGATTTTATTTTGATATACCTTGATACCTTTCTGTCAGAAGTTTGCCATGCTCAATATTAATATCCCATTTTCAAGTCTTATTAAGGAAAGCATAATAGACCCCATTTATTGCTGATGATAAAAAGTAGGATTGGTGGGTCATTTACTACCTTTAAATAGTGAACAGAAAAGTGGAATATACAGTATTTACTGGCATTACTGAGGTTGCTTTCTTTCAGATACTAGTGATTCAATTGCACTTGGCTGGCTGTAAAATACTTCCAATTTGTAATAAAAAAATCATTTCATCAGCAATAATGATTTTTTCCTGGGTAGGAAACAATAAGTCTGTTATAGTACATACAAATGTAACCTCTTCTGTGTATATTCACCTATCAAGTTTATTAGCTTGAGCTAAAGCCAAAAGTTCTTGAATTTTCTTGGTAATTTTTTCTGTTTTCTTGACAACCTCCTCTTGACTGGGTAATGCCACAGAACCATTTCCATCACCAGCAGCTCCGTCACTTAACTCAGGTGGTGTACCAGGTGTTAATGTTGCTCTGCAAGAAAAATACATTAATCAGTTTGAGATTAAAGCAACACAGCTTCCATTCTCTCCCACTATGCTTCCTTCCCCCCACCAATTCAGTTTTTTTAAATGTATTATACAAATTAAATGAATAGAAACACCATGATTGTAGGACTATCTTGAAACCTAATAAAATATGAATGAAGTAAAATGGCCAAAAGATTGGAATCTTGTTCCATGGGAATGAAAAACTTAATATAAATCTGCTTTTGTATTAAACTGCTCACACTTACTTTTATATATACACGTACATATCAATAAAAATTCTTACTTTCAATTAAGTTCAGTAATTAATAAACTTTAAACTCAGATTCAAGTATTCCAATCTTTGACTACAAAAATTGTTCAAAAATTACTGGCAAAGCAGCATTATATAATTATTCAATGTCTCACCTATCTGACAGCACATCCTGGAGCCCGTTATTATCATAATCTGACACATCACTTTGTTGATCAAGATATTTTGTTGATAAGTGATCTTTATCTGCCTGCACTGTTTCTGTCAGTCGTTGCGTGTCTTGTGAAGAATAGTTTACTAAAGTGTCTTCCCTGAATGGTGCCTGAAAAGAAATAATTATGAAATAAAATGTAAACAAATTCTTACACATATATTAATACATCCTCCGAATGCAGGATATTCTCTCTTCATATACACTCTCAGAGAACCCCAGGAACGTATGTGAGAATATTCCCTTGGCATTGCGAAGATGATATTAATATCATTAAGAAAAATTACATAATTATACAATTTCATTCATCAAATATATTAAAATTGAGCCTACAATGGAGCAATCAATATAAAGCTGGCACACAAGACTTTGTATGTCATCACAACACCTTTAGCAGTACTGGCAATGAGGTCTTGCCCACTGCAATTGTATCATAAGGCGGTAAAGTAAATTTTTTGTCTGTGAATCACGACAGAGCATGGAAAACTGCTTCATTTGCAGACATTATTGGATTCACAACCAACGGTGCTATTAAGTGCGCAACATAGTCTATTATGATGAGGTACAACAAAGTAAACTTCTGGATGAATAGTGAATAATAACAATGTTTTCTTACCATGTGTTGAGTCCACGATGGATGTCTTTCATGATTTCTTGGCTCATACATAGACTGAGGTCGAGCGCTGCTTACTGATCGCCTGATTTGAATGCCCTCTTGTGGCAAAGATTCCTGTATGTGAGTATTACTAGATAATGATGAGGTTGATCGCAATGCCTCATTCTCTTGAGCAAGTTTATGAACCTACAAAAAGTTAAACAACGTTGAGTAGCATACTGAAACAGTTCAGACCCGTTAATTCATGTGTGCACTTGTTTTTGAGGCAGTAATTTCTAAACACGTACATCAATTTTTGTACTAAAACAAGTAAGATAAAACCAAATTAAAATCACAAACATGGCTAGACCCCTGTTTCAGCCAGTAGACAAGTTTTTCAGCCCAAAGAAGGTTTTTCCTGTCTAATCATGGAAAAAGCCCTGACAATGTACTTGGCTTAACATGGTATCCATAATGTGGGTGGACCATATGCTTTCTATATGCAGTCATTTCCTAGTTAGATTATTAACTTTATAATAAATGTTATTTAAATTATGTTTTTTTACTTGTAAGACTGTGCTAATCACAAATCTACCATGTTCCACTGTCAGTTGTAATTTGGAATACAAGAGTTCAAAAGATATAAAAATTTGGCTAAAAACCTAACCAATCAGGAATTTAACGTAACATAATGAAAAGAATGTACCATAACATGCAGATGTAATAAATATATAACATAACACAAATATATACTTATTAAGAATGTAATAAGTATTAAGTATATTATGGGTGGTGGATGGGATTTTCTAACCAGTGACATCCTTTGGCAGCTATGTTGAATAGCCCTATATTACATGCCAATCTCTTAGGCATACTTACAGTACTTCTCAAGAGCATCACTTCTTGCCTCAAATCTTTATTTGTCTGGAACAACTGTTGAACTTTGGCTTCAGATGCAACTAACGATTTCTTCACACCCAAGAAATCGTCAACACTGATCGGGGGATTTTCATTTTGTTCCTCTTGTAAGCTCTGAAATAAGCACAAAGTTACTTTTGTTGCAAATTTTAACACGCAAACTTATTCAGGATTAAACATCATCATAACATTAGGTCCTTAAACACAATCACAGTGGGTAGACATATTGTAAACCAACTCCACAGAGATACAAGGTTTTTAGTGTGGAATATGATAAGTGTGACAGGCTGTGAAATTTTCAATGTTTCGGATCATAGTGATGCTATTAAAACATAAATTATTTTGTGGTTTTAACTGTCACTTGCTGGATAAAGGTCATACGGAATCCCACACACTTGAAAGAACTGAATAAATCTTTAATTAAAGAGATTCAGAAATTATCATGATTACAGAAATACCAGACAGAGAAAAGTATATCAATAGTCTGTACAATTACAAATCATATACAGTTCTATTCTTTGTTACAAAAATGTAAACAAATCATGCAACAAAATTATCTATTACAAAAATGCAAAACAAGGAGAAAAAATAGAAGATATGTTAAGTATGAGAACATGTAGTTATGAAATACCTGCATAGCATAGGTACCAACTGATATACGGAATAAACTTGAAACTACTCGTAGTAACATAAAATGCAACTAAACATAACATGATTACAAAAAAAGAGAGAAAAAACATAATAAGCATCATCTGTTTAAAAAGTAAGGATAAAGCACCACAAACCACACATACAGGGGTAGGAATAAACCATAGGTTATATACCATACTTTTTACCACAACTAAACACAAAATCCAGAATTAATCCAGGTTAGCTGAAAGTCCCTTACAGTTAAAATGCTGTGATTCAACATATTAAGTTCATTGTAGCTATGGACATACTGTTAACTACATAGCATATTACAAAATAGGACATAATGATGCCTGCGTATATGTGATAGCCTGTGTAGTCAACTGTAAAGTCAAAGTATAGCCACCATGATGCAGTGGTGATAGATTTTCGCAAAATGTTTATCATGCTTAGTGTGGTTAGGGTGTGGCATCAGTGCGGTTACTATGGTCTGATTACTACTCCACTACTCGCAACACTGTAACTGGGATTTAAGCTTAATACTGGGAGAGATGCTTATCTCACCTCTGTGAATGATATCATAGAACCATATGGAAAAGAGCAACCAGGATAACCCTAATAAATAAGTGGAGCATTTACAACTAAAATGTAGTTACGTATAACAAACTCCTAATAGTGAGAAAATAACATGTAGAGCAGTTTACAGAATGCAGAACAGGAAGAGGAGTTAAAGACAGCCACAGAACAAGAAGTATCAAGTCTTATACATAAACGACCTCACATTTATTAAAGTAGGCTGAGAAGATCTAAACAATGAAATAATTAACAGAGTGCAAAGTTATAATTATGAAAAGAGAAAGAAAAGACTGTATAATAATGGTCTCAGATACAATTGACTCAAAATTCTGAGAACAATCTGTTTTCTTCATAATCATATGATTTTTTTACAAATATTGCGGATTTGATTGGGACTGTTACTTTAACGACACCTATTGCATAATACCAACAGTCTATTCCTGTCTGGTACCGAGCTCAGAGTCCGAACATAGGCATAATGCCAATGTGTGTTAAGACATCTACATAATTTTTCAACTTAACAAGTAATTCAGGTGGCAAAAAAACAGTAGATTTCCTGTGTAAACAGCTACAGTATGCCTCAAACAAAAAAAATCAACGGCCAACCGTTTGCCGGTCGGTTTCTCTACACTGGTTAATGCTTCAAGGCCGGCAGCGGGCCGGTCGGAGCCAGCGGCCGGTCGGTTTGGGCCCGTTAGAAAACGAAAAAATCAAATATTGTATTTGTTAGCAAAATTTAGTATTTTAAAAATTCTTCGTGATCATCCAAACTGTGAATTAAGGTTAATTATTAATTAGTTGATACATTGTTACGTAACTGCGCAGGATAACGACCACAAACATACAAAGATGCGCAAGTGTTCATACAGGAGAAAGGGGTCAACTGGTGGAAGACGCCCGGAGAGTCCCCGGACGCTAATCCGATTGAGAACGTTGTGTTTATATATTAAAAGAAATAAATTAAAATTAAACTGATATCGATAATTTCTCCTTAGTTAATTTAGCTCGAAACTTATTGTAATACATATATATGAAGTCTTTTAAGGCTAAGCCGGACCCTCGTCACTGTTTAAATAAAAAATTGTGCCAAATCCGCATTACATTTTTTTCACTCAAAAGAGATGTTTTCTAAAACTTTAACATTCAAGCTATGTCATAATGGTA
>JAOXYB010016454.1:0-19097 GCA_028565635.1 Phoronis ovalis | reverse complement strand
AAAATGATTACTTTCATTTAATTATAATATGTTGAAGTACTGCCGATATATCGCCACCTGGGCTTTAAAGGGTTAAGGTAAAATTCAAGCAAATTCAGCACAAAATGTGTTTTGTACGGTCACAATCTCGAAGGCAAGGGAAGGAATTAGCCCCATACCAACACCACAAAGTTTTTAAAGACTGATTTGAAAAGATTATTAATAACTTGCAAATCATGTTATTTATAATATTGACTTTTACATGTGTTCCATAATGTATATTTGTACATGATGCATTGTGACAAGTTTTACAAGAAGTAAAAGTTTGGTTATTAATCATGCATCTGCGTACTTTGTACTTACTTGCTGAGATAATCAGTAGTTGGCACCATTGAACTTGCTATATATAGTACCTAGAATTGTAAGTGGTAGCTAATAGTTATGTAACAATTTCAAATTTATCTACATTATTATGCTTTGTTCTATGTGTAAAAAAAGTTTTCTGTACTAATCTATAGTTTCCTATACTAATCTATATTTGATTAAGAACATGAGTACAAATTTTGTTGACGAATACAGTACGCCAAATAAACTGAGCTATTTATATTACAGTTTGGCCATTGAATTTGGCAATAGTTTTTCAGTATTCCTTACTATTCATTCATTTGTTTTGCAATGATCATTTTTCCTTTTCACATAATTTAATTTAAATTTTTTTTTCCGTAGATTCACTAGATTTTGTATCTATTTGTGTATGAATTAAGCACAATGATAATAGCAAGCTTTTCTGTACAATTACCTTCTTAGCTCTGACTTTGATACTTGTCTCTTCAGGTTGACTTTAAACGACAGAAAGTTGATGAAGATGGCAAGGAAACTTCAAAGACTGTTACTAGAACTCTGTTTGGACGTAACAATCCGTTTCCCCAGAAAAAAGTTATGACTTTTAACAAGCACACTAAAGATTTCAGTTTTAACGTCAACTATGGTGAAATGAGTTTTTTATCAGAGGTTGACATCAAGTGAGTACATGCAGGAAAAGAATTACTCATAGATTCTTGGTAGTACTGAAGTACAGTGTCTAGGTTATCTCGTTCTAAATACAAAATTTACAATACATTCATATTAGCAAAAACAGTGTGGGCATCATTTAATTTTGAGATTCAATGATACGCAATGCCCGAGTTTAATTAACCTACCATTGTTTTGTGACATTGTTTCTTGTAGATCGTTTGGCTCACTGAATTTGACAACTGTTATCCTATCTGGTGTAGCAGATGCCTTGGGTAAACACAGTGCTGAAGCAGAGTCTAAAGGCATCAAGGCTCACTTTAGAATGGATGACAGTGGAATTCTCAATATGGACAAGGTAATATTAAAATGAATATTAGAGGTATTTTCCAGGGGAGTAATGTCCATGGGAGAAGATTTCTCAGTTCGATAGACTAAGGCTTTACTAACCAGTAAAACTGTAGTGAGAACATCAATAGAGTTTTGGCTTACATTTGGTGGCACAGTAAAACGTAAAATTTGTGTGATTGATTGGCATTCTAACCAGCAAAGAAGTAAACCCAGCAATTCACCAAATTTGTTTTTCGTCTTATGATATAAATAGTCATTTATATTACTGCACTGGATTATTATCGGGCTGAAAAATCTCCGTATATCTGCAGTAGGAAATGGGAAATTCATAGTTAGGCCACACCAAAAATAAAAGTTGCATTAACAGTTGTAAGCCTTTAAAAACTGAGTTTGTGGGGCGATTTTTATTTTTATTTTTAAAAATGTGTTTAACGGGCGAAAGCCCTTAAAACCAAGTTAGTCAGGCTTTTTTTTAGTGTTAAAAGAAAAGAAAACACTGCAAGAATTTGTGCGAGTTGGGTTTGTGTCTTTTCTGATTTTTTTTACAATAAAATAAATTGAAAAAAAAAAATGAAAACGCTAAAAATTTGAAGTGGTTGGGCCTATTAAACAGTGAAAAAAATGTTTATTTTTGGTCTCGCCTTAGATGAGTAAGTAGTGTATTTAAGGCCCATGGCATAGCAGTTTGTGCCCTAGCTCGATCATTTATATCCTTGTTGGTCTTGAGCATAAATGATCTAGTTACGGTATAAATGAACTGTTAAGTCAAAAGAAGATCACATAAATGTTATATTTACATATTATCAAAAATGTGCAGTATACAGAAGAAAAAAATGCATTTCCATATTTTATTTTAAATTATTTGTCTTTGTGTCATTCAGGTGGAAACTGTATTTGAGAAACCCCCATCAGAAGAGGACAAAGAAGAGAAATCAACCTTATCAAGTAAGTTGTTTTGTACAATACTGAGTAGCTATCAGTCTTACATTATCATATTCTACATGACAGGCCTTTTATTCTGTTTTTTTTTCATTTTCTAGAGTTGGGTGATACGATTACAAACTTTTTCTCTGGCTCAAAAGATGGAGAGGAAAGCGTTGAGCCTGTGCTGGAAAATCAGGATGCACCCGAGGTGAGACATAAATAAATAGTAACTTCACATTTACCATGTAACATTAATTGATGTTGTTATGTTATGTTGGTTATTGGGTGCTTCTGAGCCATTATTTTGCAGATTTAGATTTGTAAGTATATCCAATTCTTGTTGATCTGAACTGATTTTGGTACGTAATATTTTTTCTAAATCTATTCATTATTATTGATAGCAGTTTTAGTCTTGAAGGAATCTCTCTGAATAAAAACTGAATTTTGCAGTTTACTTGAAATTTTTAAGAAATTTATTAAAAATTTATTTTGGTTTTACTACAGTGACCTTAGTTTTCTACAATTTGGCATTCACATTAATAAGTAATTTCCTTTCACAGCTTATTGTTAAACGCTTAAAAAGTAGACTAATATTCTAGCACCTTGTTAATACGATTATTGTAGGGAATAATGCCAAAAAAATTTTGTTGTGGCCAAAACTTTTGGCAAATTGTTTATTAAAACAAAATGCATTAAAATTTAAAAAGTGTTTTCCAGTATTTATGGTTCAATTATTAAGTGTAATATATGTTCATTGTTCAATTCTGTTGCATGTTAATATTAACTTTCACCGATTTGTTAGAGTATAAATACCACTGACTCTAAGTCTGACAAATCAGAGGACACGCAGGATACCAACGAGGATAAATCAAAGCAGAGTAGTGATACAGAAACTGATAAAACATCGAGCACTAGTTCAAAAACTGAGGATAAGGTTTGTCATAGTGGTCGTTTTTGTACTATAATAGTTAAAAATTCTAGATTAAAATTGCTTGATGTTGTTGCTATAGCTGACTGCCTCTTAAAACTGTGGAAATTAAATAATTTTGCAAAATTTAATTTGTGGTTTGTGTAATTCCCTGATCTTATGATCTAAAGTTGAAGATACCAGCACCCTTAACATTCTCATATTATTAAATATACCTTTTACAAGATTGTAGAAGTCACTTCTGTTCTTCTGTCACTTACTTGGGGTAGCTGCTGAAAGTCTCCCATGTTAAAAACCAAAATTGGGCACTAGTTTTCTTAAAGTATAATTGAATTAATAGCTCCTGATAGTTTTTGTCTAATACAGATATATGTATGGCAGAATACTGCATTTTGCTTTCGTATTTTCATGCAGGAAGAAATTAAAGATGAAAAGACCGACGAAAAGACTGGCGGAAAGACAGAGGAAAAGATGGACAAGGCAGAGAAAAAAACAAAGAAAAAAAATGATACGCAAAATGAAAAACCTGAGGATAGCAATGCAAAGACTAACAAAACTGATAAGGCATGTTATGCTTATGAAATATGATTATAGTGCAAGATGCCGGATGAGTGTATCTCTTGTTTCAGAATTTTGTTTAAGCTCATACTACAATTGTTCTATAATTGTCTTACAGAGCAACAGATTTAAGGACTTCTGGATCTGCATTTTGCATGCAGTTGATTATAAGAATTATGAATAATTATTTTGTACAAATTTGTACAAATCGGACTGTTTTATACTTGAAGGTTAACAACATTTGCTACCCTAGCTGCTTAATGCAGAAATGTCGACTAGACACATCAAAAAATGTTCCGAACCATCTACTGTTCAGATAAATAGTCTTTAAGTTTATGACAGCATTATTTTCTGATATGTTTGATAGGAAGAAGTAAAAGAAAAGAAACCACCGAAACCTGTTGTTATCAAAGAAGATCTGAAATCAGAAACGACTGTACTAGATTTACAAGATCCATCTAAAGATGTTGTTAAGAAATCTAAAGACTTGTAAGTTTTTATCTTGTGCACCATCTGTAAACCTCTTTACAATTCAAAAAAAAAGTATTCTTTGCAATTAAAGAAATACTTTTTAAGTAGGTATTGGTCTGTAGCCAAAAATATGAACAGCACACATTTACAAAATGTATTTGTTTAATGTTTAGTTATTATCTAATTATGTGTTTAACCTGCATGAATCATGAATTGCTGAAACAGTGCAACAATACCCTTGTGAAGAGGTTGTAGAATACTTTAGTAAGAATTAATGGATTATGTGCTTACATATATATTTAGAATCCAAGCATTAAAAAAGAAGGATGTTGAAAAACACAAACTAGAAAAAGCTAAAAATGAACTGGAAGCCTTTATTTTTAACACACAAGACAAACTGTACAATGAAGATTATGAGAAATGCTCAACAGAAGAAGAGAGAGAAACATTACGTGGAAAACTTGCTGATGCTTCTGATTGGTTGTATGATCAAGAGGCCACTGCAGGTTATAGTGTAAGTTCTAATATGTAAAAAATATTGTATGCATCAGATTTTGCTCATGCTTTCTCTTTTATTACCACATTGCACTACAAAGTGTTGCATGCCACTAACAGTGGTCATTTTCAGTAAATACAGTTTATACTTGATATAGAAATAACAAGTGAGTATTTCCTCGGATATTGATGATTTGTGATATTGATTTTAACCAGATAAGTTGGTTATATTTAATAGATATAACTACGTTTCATGACCCAAATTTCTGGCTGCTGCCTTTGTGTGGGGCAAAGGATCATTGTTGCATCATAGTAATGTAGAGTTACAAAAAGTAGTTGCATTGATGTTGACTAGTGCGGATTACTATTATTATCGTAGCCACTGTCTAACTTTCCTTAGAATTGTGTATCATTCCTGCATCTGATATTTCGTCAAGTAAATAAATTAATTTCCAGGTGTACGAAGACAAGCTAGGTGAACTCAAGAAAACCTGTGCTGATCTCTTTGAACGTGTGAAAGAACTTGAAGACAGACCTAAAGCTTTTGAAGCTCTTAGGGACATGCTAAATTACTCTACCCATTTTTACAAATCAGTAGTCAACTTCACTGGAGAGGACCTTGCATTTACTCAAGTGGAAGCTGATACACTAGGAAAGCTCATAAATGAAACAAAGGTATTTCTATATCATCCACATTGCATATTGAACATTTCATAATTATTTAAAGCAATGTGAAGAATTATGTTTTTTCTAAATCTATTTATTATTATTCATAGCAGTTTTAGTCTTCTACAAATCTGATCATCTCAGCGAAATGTATTTATAAAGTGTCCGTGTGTTACATTACAGCTATAAAAAACTGCGTTGATCTTTTTATGCCAACATCCTAGTGAAAATTTGCATTGAGTTGTTACTTTTTCCCACCGAGATCCCAATGAAAATTTTTTGGAGTGTATCCAGCTACTGAAATTACTGTTAGAAATGTTTGTTACAGTTCTTTCTTTAATGTTCTAATGTCAGTTTTGTGTTTTAGCAATGGAAGAAAGAGATGGAAAAAGAGCAAGGAAAAACACCTCTTACTGAAAAACCAAAAGTACTTGTAGGAGATATAGGAGTTAAACTGAGAGCATTAGATAGAGAAGTTAAATATTTATTAAATAAAGCTAAGACTTTTGTACCTAAGGTTAAGCCTACAGAAAAAGAAAGTAATACCACAAAAAAAGGCTCTGGTAAAGCTAGTAATGAAACGAAACCAGAGACAGGAGAAACTAAAAATACTGAAGAGACTGGTAAGTCAAATCATTCATTTGCCAATTATTGTTCCGTTTAATTGCCATACAAAGTTGATGAAATGTTTCAGCAAGCAAAGAAACATCCGTTTATCATTTTAGACATGCTTGTGTATAAACTCTGGCCAGATTGTTGTATTCCTTGAAATTAGATAATATTTCTTTTTCTTCAATCCAAGATCACTATCAACTGAAACACAAGCCGAAATTATGACAAAAGTTAGCCATGAAAATCTTGCACTAAGCGCATTGTGAAAATAATTCCTATTTCATGTTGCATTGCTATGCAGTATAGGGCAGAAGAAAAGTCTTAGTTTCAATTCAATTAATTTCAAATATATTGCCTCTTAAATCATGATCCCCAATATCTATTAGACAGCTTACGATATACCATTTTTATGTCAACTGTGATGTCTTCAGAGGCTACCTCCTCCGCTGTAATGAATGATAGATTCCGTTAATATGTTTTTGCGCACTGGCAAGTAAAGTTATAAAAAATAATCATTCTTGTGAGAATGAGCTGCATATATAGATACATAAACAGTTTTCATTCATAGTTGAAATAAGTTTTGAGTCATATTTGGGCAAGTGGGATACAAAATTGTCTTGGCGCTTGATAGGGCATTTCCAATTTATCAACCCAGCAGAATCTAGTAGACCAGTTATAAAAAATAATTGATATGACTTGCTAAAATTATTGTTTTCTTATCTACAGAGCAATCCACAGAACAGATAAATCTTCCGCTACCCCCAACAGAAGAAGCGGAAGAAAAGAGGAGTAACAATGATAAAGATAAAACAGAAACAAAAGAAGGTGAGGAGGAAGTCTTACAATTAGATGGTGATAATATAGGTAAGGTACTTTATTTTTACTGTATTTCATTAAATGATTCTAGATGACAAAATACCCAGAGATATATAAAATGTTTAACATGATGCACACTAGAAACTGTACGTAAGCAAATAACCTGTTAACTGTTACAGTAATAATCGGTTAATGAAGTGAAGTACCAATCTCCCAGCACGTATTTAGAAGTAATAAACAATATGACAGACCTTTCAAATAGTTTTCTTAGAATAATAAGTTTAAACACATCTAATGTTCTATATTTTCTACTGCACATTTGCTTATCACTTGCAGGGATTTAAAAATATCACCAAACCTGTGAGAGTAAATCAGTGTTTTTGTTCATTTTTTCAGAACCAACAGAAACTACAACAGAAGAGACCACAACAAAAAAGAAGCCAGCACATGATCCAGATGACGAATTATAACAACAATAAAATTTAGAACATTTTCCTATTCAACATAATAATAATTGCTACAGAATTTGATGTTATCCACTACACATATTTCTGGGCTAAATCTAGGTAAAACTATTTAATTAAAATGAAATTGTTTTACGAGTTCAAAAATATCCTTCAACCCCTTTCTGAATCATACAAGATGTAATTGAAATTAAAAAAATGTGCAATTATGTCATTTCGCATCTAGAGAGTTTGGGATTTGTTATGTATGTCATTATTCCTTGTCATTTTCCATCTAAATTTCCTCAACTCTTTGTTTTTTCTTGTGATAGATTACTACCCATGCAACGAAATGAGACTTTATATTATAGTAGTTTGCCTCTGGATTCAGTTTGTCAGATGCGGTATATATGATTTATTTAGTATTATGAAGAAATACCACCAAAACAGGAAGTCACATTTAGTACTGGAAACAAGTACCAGGTGCATCTTAAAAGCATTCCAGATGTTTTGTGTAAAAATTTACAACCACCGAAAGGTTACAACCAAAGTATGGTTCTTACTTACATTGAACTTCTGCGCTGGGAATTAGCAGTGCATTTTCATCTGTCATTTATAAAATTAATGTTTCTATCCATGTGATTGGTGAAGGAATTTTAATGGTTCACAATTTATTAATTTTTCGTTGTTGTTATTATGCAAACCCATGGGGCCACTAAATTCATGTTTTGCAGTTAACCTCATGCTGAGACTGGGTGGCCAAGTTTTAGAAGTCTCATATCAAATGATGGCTCTGTTTGCATCATTTTCATATTTATTGTCCAACTCAAGTTCTTGAAATAAAATGTGGAAATACCTTTGAACTGCTTTTTCTTGAACCTGCCATTTAACAAATGTGCAAGAAATTTTAATTCTGTAGATTGGGGAAAACGTTGCATTGTGTTTGTGCAAGTCCAAGCTTGTGGAATCCTACTCGCTAGTGAGCTGATGATAAATCTTATCAGTACGATTTGTTCCATAATGTCCAAATAATATTTCGATAATTTCCAGGAATATTCTGCAAATGTAAATATATCACTTGTGAAAAATTTGGATTGGGAACATATGAAATTTTGATTCTTCACATCCAAGTTGTTATTTTGTTTTGGTACACATGTTTTGGAGAATACTTTATTCTAAAAGTTGTCGCAAATTCTTTTTTATTTCCATACGCAGTAGTGTACTATCAAAAGTTTAGAATATCTATTTGGTTATGAACTGTTCATTCCTGAGATAGCATTCCATGCTTATTCGTTTCATATGAGCAAAGCTATAATAAAATATGTGATAATACAAACATTAAAATTTTATTTGGAATTTTGACATGACAACCAACTCGTATTACATGCAGCCATGCATTAAAACAAGTATTGATGTCGGAAAGAAATGATCATTTACAATAAAATTTTCCCAAATTACACACCACCTCTGCAATGTACAGATTGTATTGCTAAAAAGTACTGAAGAAAGTATCAAAAATGTGTATAACATCCTTATAGTTGATAAACTATGAACTATTTACAAACTAATGCTACAATATTTTACATTGAGTTAGAGCTGTTCCTTTAAAATTTGTCAGGGAGTGGGGGAGGGAGCAGCTGAAGATGCAAAAACCATTATAATCGCAATTTTTCAATACATGGGATATTCATACATTGTAAAATAGAACAATAATAATTATTAGACACATTATTTTGTTGCAAATAACTTGACAAATAATTTATCTCAATCTCCATTAAATTTTGAAAACCTAAATGAGCTTTTACTCGTATTAAATAAGTAAAGAGATATTGTTGGAGAAATCCCATCAAGATGTTTTGTCGAAAACATTTAACCACTGAAAGGTTACAACAAAAGTATGCAGTTCTTATTTGTACATTACACTGGGAAATTGTAGTGCTTATCATTTTAATATGCCATTTATGTATTTTTAATATGAAATTAATGTGTTGTCAATGAGACTGATGCAGGAATTTTAATGGTTTTACAGTTTAGTATCTAGTATCATGTTTTCACTGAATACAGGATAAATTCTCACATCCTGGAGGAGGGGACTTGAAACCCCCGACAGGATCCTATTATAACTATGGTAGTATATGGCTGTATAAACTTTGCGTTATGGGTGAAATAGGGAGGGGGGGGGGGTCAAAACATGTTCAGCTCTCCCTCCTAGATAACTTTTAATGGAACAGTCCTATAAGATACAGTGCATGGTCTAATATTTATTGATCACAAGGTGACAATTAATATGTCTAATTAACTAATTAATAATATTGATTATTTGGTATTTTTAACATGCAGCACGGTGATCCCTTGCAATGGAATCTATATCCTCCAATGTACTGACTTCATTTTCAAATAATCAAATCTATGTTACCCCCAAATGATAACATATCAGTAATAAAGTTATCAAGCGGATGAACAAATAAGGCTTTATTTTCTTTATCCAGCCCAGTCTTCTTTGGAACACTTACAATTGCTACGCAGTGTTTCCAGTAAAGTCTGGTGGGGCAATGCCGTGCTGTTGCATTTGAGCTCGTAACATGTCATTTTCTTGTTTAAGTTCATCACACTGTTGCCGTAATAATTCTATATCCACTGATAAGCGTTCGGTATCTTTTAAACTTTCAGCCATTCTCTGATTAGCTGTTCGTAGATCAGTAATATAGTCACAAGCTTTAGATAAAATTCCTCCCTTGCTCTGAAAAAAAATACACTAAATTATGTAACTTGAAATTAATTTATGAATGAAATGTTTGTTCAAAGTTTACAGAATGCCTGGTTTTGGACAAAATGTATATACGCTACCAGAATCTTACAAATTAAAGTTAATACAAGAATGAGCTCAATACCCATCATGGATTGTTTGAGATGTGACTATATACGGTCACTCGTACGATTCTGCTCGGTCAACAATTAATTTACAAACACTTCTGTACACTGTGTTGATTCAATACAACAATAAAAAAACAAATGCACTGTTGATGTCATGAACATTTACTTGTTACATTAGGTGTAAATCAAGAAACAACTTGACACATTGTATCTATCACTAAGTAGTTAGTTACAATAAAAGAATAAAGTAAAAAATGTCCTGGAATTACCACCTGTCCCTGTTTGGTATGTTCCTGGGTACAGTCTGGGATGAGCTTTGATAAATTAACAATCCAGTTGTTTATTTTGTCTCTCCTTCGTCTTTCAACTGGAAATTGATAAAATACTTTATCTGACATGTATCACTTTACAGCAATACAAAACAATAACAATCCGTGATGAAAATGTGAATAATTTGTGCCCAACATTACTAACAACCTTAAAATGTTTTACTATTTCAACTATCAGAATATCAAAGCTGACTATCACTCTTGTATTACGACACCTACCAAATTTAGTGCCTGTCCTCATCCTTGCCAAGTCAAAATGTTATATCTGATTTTTAAATTCATTTGGCAGAAGTATTCAGTCAGTATTTTATACTTACTGTTCATCTCATAATGTATAAATAATCGAAATTCCGCAATAACTTTGGGAAAAACAATTTCCTTCAAGGCACCTGAATAAAAGCGAAAACGGCGACACCACCTAATGTAGAACCTGGTATTTTGAATTTTTCCAAATGCTCATTTTTTAATGAAAAATGTTTTAAAAACCTTTGGACGTACAATTAACATAGAAAACAAGTATCTCGCCAGATGTCGCCGAAAATCATGAGGGTAGTTAGAAGAGCTTCATGCACAAGGGACAATGCCAAAACATACGAAATATGCAGAATCACTGTGTGATGATTATCAGTTTTCCTATGTGACATGTAAAACATTGCCAAAACATTCTACAAGGGAGTTTCTTTTCCAGTCACAAACATATTTACACTTCGTAAACGTTTACAACACCAATGGCAAATAATTATAAATGTCTCTAAAGCTTCTTTATTCATAGCGTAAAAAAGCGCATGAAACATGTTATACTTTATACACATTTAAATAGTGAAAGATGTCTTTATGACTCTGTCTACTCTGTTTTGCTATCACTATCAGATGCCAAGTTAATGATAACTGGGTCAATATCGTCGATAATTCTGTCAGTCTTCCAAAATTTATTCTCCTCCTTGATGACGTGCTCAATTGCTTTTTTCCAATCTTCTTGTCTTATTGATGCTAAAGCTTAGTTCACCAATTGCAAGCAGTCTACCAAACGAAACGTTGTATTATTTCTTGCAACATACGATTTCACTTGAGCCCAGATCAACTCAATAACGTTTAATTCACAATGTCAAACTAGTGTCCAAAGTACCATGTGACCATGCTCCATTGCCATGTCTTCTATAACATATCGGACGGTGTTGGGATATTTTTTGCTCAACTCAAGTAAGTCGGCTTTTAACAAATTGGGCTCCAATACAGCACCTTTGTCTTCTAACCAAGTTTTTATAGCATCCTTTCTCCACTGAGTAGTTGGTTGCGTAGTGCTCGAAACTCTCTCAAAATGATAAGGGGTTTGATCGACAATAACAACACTTGGATTTGCCAGACTAGGTAACAAACGTGTAAACCATTCTTTAAAATGAATTTAATTCATGCAGTCATGGTAGTCTGAACTTTTTGTGTCGGATATAAAACACAATTCAGTTTTCCATGAAGCCTGGTACATTATCAGCATATAAAATAATAATTCTTTTTCCCTTGCCTGAAGGCGGAATTAATCCGCATACGTTCTTGGCTGAATCTGCTTGTTGATCAGTCCATCGTTTTGGTAACGTGCGAGTTTGGTTTACCCACGTTTCATCAGTGTACGTAATACTATAGCCTTCCTTCCTATATTGTCTCACTTTTCGGAGATAATAATTTCTTTGAGCAACTACACCTGGACGCTCGCATACCAATTTTCGGTCATCACTACTGTTCGCATAAATAAAACCTATTCTTCTTAAATACCTGTGCAGAGTGCTTTTTTGATATCGCAGTGCCGTCGAGATTTTCCAATAGATACAAGTGCAGCTTTAATGTAGGAAGTTCTTTCTTATGGTAAAAATCACAGTTTTTCTTATGAATGTCGTAGAAAAGTCATCCAACTTAAACTTTCTTCCTTGTTTAGAACCAGTGACGGCATTGTCATTATCACTGCTAAATATACCTGCGTCTTCTGCAAAAAAATAAACCAAATATTATGATAAAATAATTATATGTAAATGTTTTCTTAAAATTAACATTTCATATTAAATGTCTAAAAAAAATACGAAAAAAAAATTAAAAGGTAGAAATGAAAATAAAGAAAAATCGGATAAGCAGATTGAACTTGCAGACGAGAACTGATCCACTGTGCTACTTTGTGATTACGCATTTTTATGTGATTACACAATATGTGCTGCACAAAATAACAATAAAATAATGCAGATTAAAGAGTGTAATAATGTTACACCAAAGCATGTTAAATTGTTTAAGTCCAGACCATAGGGTTCTTAGAGCTATACATTTTTTAATGTTTTTACATGCGAGAATCATAACTTGAAATGAAACAAAATGATTACCTTGGCTAACAGCTCCAACTTCAGCTCTGACCTTATAGACTGTGCTTATCGAAACCCCAGTTGCTTTCACGGTTCTTTGCACAGGCTTGTTTATGCTGGATATCAGTCTTCCTCGTTTTTTTTCCTCCTCGTGAAGTTTCAAAATATTATTTATAACTTGTTTAGTATAATCCGATAATTTGCTTTTCGGCGGCATGTTCCTCGCTACTTTTTGGCAGTGTCCCTTAGTAAAGTTCATGTTATGTAAGTGCTAGACAAAAGATTCTTTATACGGCTAATGCACTTCTCAATTGATATGCAAATTACCACCGTTTTCCTTTAGTGTTGATTTCCCATGTAAAGCGAGCGCAGCGACATCTGGCGAGATACTTGTTTTCTATGTTAATTTTACGTCCAAGTCTTTAAAACATTTTTCATAAAAAAATGAGCATTTGAAAAATTGAAAATACCACGTTCTACATTAGGTGGTGTCGCTGTTTTCACTTTTATTCAGGTGCCTTGAAGGAAATTATGTTTTTCCCAAAGTTATTGTGGAATTTCAATTATTTATACATTATGAGATAAACAGTAGTGCTTTATATTTACTGAATACAACCAAGTTAAAAAATGTTGCACTGCTCAGAAGACATCTTTGCATGATTTTGCAACTTTCTTTGCAACATGATTTATCATTACAAATAGATACCGAGACATCAGACATTATATGTTATTTCATACCTTCATTATGCGTTTGTCTCCTACGATCATCTCTTCCAGTTGCTCTGATGTTTTCTGGTTTTGTAAACTGAGTTCTTGGTGCTATTGTCCTAGGACCTTGCAACACATCTTGTGGAGACATCATAACATAAAACTGACCTGCAAAAGTAGTTAAATTGTATATATCATTGTGCATCTGACAATGTACTGTTCCGATTTGATCTTTACAAAAAAAGAATGGAACAAAATTGCATGGCCAATTTAAAGACTGAATGTACTATATACATATATCAACTCCCATAACAGATTTATGTAGGAAAATGATGAAAAACAAGATTTTATATGGACAAGAACAATGATACACACAACTTTTTTCACTTCAATATGAAATTATAGACGGGTGATTTACACAAGTGACCAGGCAGGACAGCTCACTGATATACACATTAAACATGGAAAAAGATGAGGTTCTAACCTCCTGTTGTACTCATTTGTCCTAGTGCCTCTGGATTCGCTACAGTAACTGCATCACCACCACCTGATACAGCGGGGACGTATGTAAACCTGGTCTCTCCACCTAGGTCCTGAGTCGGACTACCACTGCCATTACTAAATGGGCTTTGAATTACTGCCTGAAAAGGATTTAAAATATATAAAAAAAACTAGTAACATTGACACATTCAGTGTTTTTCAATATATACATCAAACCTTGACATTTAATGATTATTTTTCATTAACCAAGCTAAATCACTCTTCAGTTTAACTTTTGTAAAGTGCACCTATTAAAAACTCTTCATTACCCTGACCAATAGCCTCATATTGTATCTGGTTATTTATAAGTTACATGTAGCCAAATAGTGTACAGCAATTCTCCGAAATAAAAGTAAATACCTGAAACTGTCACATGTATAAATTTGTAGAAACAGTATTTGCGTTCATATACAAGAAATTCTAGGCACTAGTCTTCTGCTTACCTGAGCCACCTGAGTACCAGGTGGTAATGCTGTTGTCGTCATTACAGCTTCACCCTCGCCTGCTTCATTCACTTGAACTACACGATAAGTTACCTGACCTACAAATATATGGAAAAACAGGTTCATATGAGCTGGATTGATATTCTCAAGGAGTACTTTCATTCTGTGAGATTATTGTTTACCTGTAACTGACAAATTTAGCAGAATGTATGTTGCAAAATTGATATCTTTATACCATGTCTTAATATTATGTATATGAGCTTTCTTATCTTAACAAATGGCAATATATACAATCCTGAATTTTTTCAAAGATTGTAAAACATTATTTGGCAGCTATATGGCCGCTGGCCAACAATACATACTTATTTGTATTTCTAGACAGTGAAAAGGTAATGGGGATTTAAACTTATGAAGAAGACATTGCTCAGACACATAATTCAGAAGCAGTTAAAATTGTGTTTCTGCTTATACAGACTCATTATGAGAATAATCTAGAATATGAAATCACAACAATGTGAATAAAATCCAATTGAAATGAAAGTCCTAGGCATTAAAATTCGAACATTTGAATTTGAACGTTATAAACCCGCATTGAACTAGTATAGTCACGAGTGACTTACTTTCGCTTCAAGCATGCTGTGTAGTACCGGTTTAGAAACAGCTTTCTAGTATTTGTCGATTGATAATTCACACAATTTAAAACTCGTGAAAACGATTTTTAAACAAAATCGCAAAATTAAGGGACCGCGAAAATAAAGGGATATACAGTATTAAAGAACTAAAATTCTTTCTTTGGCCATCAACTGTTGTTCATGATCATAAATTGTCTTTTGTGAGACTGTCAACACACTAGGATTATTAAGTTTGAACAAGGTGTGGATAGATGTATGTCCTCGAAAAATAATAGAACTACCAGCAAGTCCAGACAATAAATTTCCATCTCACTGTTTATGTATAGTACAGCAAACATATCAATCATATCACAAATGTTACAGAGTTTGTCGTGCCGAGTTTGTCGTGCACTATTTGTGATGTTGATTACTAGGAAAACATACCTTGTGTGGTTTCAGCTCTAAATTGGTATTGTACTGGATCTAACATTTGTTGATTGCCATCCTCACTTTCATCTCCTAAAAATCAAAATATGTCTAAATATGCAATTTTCAAGTGGTATTGGTAAATTTCTCCTACTGCAAATGCTGTCACTTGGTTTATAAATTGGTTTGATTTGAATCGAGGAAAACATATGAGTACTTGGTCCTTTTCATATCAACTGATCTAAACAACTCTTTTGAATGGTTAATGGAAGCCAAGCTTAGTGTTAACAAATAGGTGCTTAATTCCACCTAAAATTACAATGTCCATACTAGAGAGATCCCTTCAGGCATATGACACACACATACAAAAAGAGTCTGAGATGTCCTTTGCTGATAACACTGATCATTTCCTGAAAAAATTTGACTGCTTTCCGTTGTCACATGTTCAGTGGGAGGAAGCAGCAGTTAGCGTTAATATTTTGAATCATGCTGCTGTTCCCTCTTTGTTATTTAATTAACACTGTGAGCAAGATGACCACATCCACTGCATATCTTTCTAAAGATACTTTATTGCAACTTGTTCAGCCTATGCAATATTCACTACAGCATTTACTACAAGTTACACAAGTACACAAACCTTGATTTATCTGCAGTGTTCCTTCTGATTGGTTGTTCAAGTCATCGGGAGATTTTTCTTGTGCCCTATAACACAAATCATATTGCTTTATACTGTGAACAGATTCTGCTTTTGTTTTCAAGTAAGACATAGACGTAGAAGAAAATCCCAGGGAGCTTAATACATATACAGGTATGCTTGGCTGAGTCCTCAAACTAACTGACATCCTCTATACTACAATGTTCCTATTTTTTCGAGATATCCTCTATACCAATCTAGAAATTCTATTTTTTGGGACACCGTTTATACCAACCAATTTTTTCTGGACATCCTCTATACCAACCAGTCATGCTGAAACGTTTATCATTTTAGCGAACATTTTAGGAAAAAAACATTCCGGAGGTCATCCAATAATAACTAGACATTTTTTTCTTGTGTTTACTCTAGAACCAGAAATATCATCGTCTTCCACCAGATGCTATTCATTTCCGGAAAATGTCTACATGGAAGCTCTACATGGAGACAATAAATTATGCTAAATTATACTACACAATGCTTGTTACCATAAAATAGATACATATCCTATTTAAATCAAAAAAAATGCTAGAAACCGTATATCAATATGCTTGTACCCGAATTTCCCCAAACAAGGTCAATTACACATCCCTGATAATGACATAAAGGATACTAAAGTAAGTAATAAAACAAGTAATATTCTAATTCTCTATACATAAAACAGAGGCGAAATTTACATCATATCCTTTATACTTGTCTTGAATTCTGACATCCTCTATACCCGAACCTACTCCGACCTACTCCAGCGGAACATCCCTGAGTAATCTCCTTGGGAGAAACATCTCACAGGTGACATCACTAAGTAACATACATTTAGATCCTAAGCCAGGATTATCAAAACAACTTAGAAAATTTCAAATTAAATGTTTAAACAATATAGAATGATAGAGTGGTTCTGCAATAATTTATTTCATGGTTGACTGAGATGTACCTAAGAGTTGTCATCTTATCAGTGGCACTTCACCTGTAAAGTCATTACTTCGCCTCTAAGTCATTTATTGACTTTTCTTAATAACGAAATAGACTACCTCATAAGTGTCAAACCATAGGGAAATTTCCATTCAATTACAGGTAAGTTGGAAAATAGTTTAATTTAACCACTCTGTGCATATGACATTCCATTGGAATCAGACAATACACATGGGTGTTAGATGGTTAAAAAACATGTTAATGATAAACCACTGCTCCAACTGAAGTAAGCCAGGCAAAGATACACTTTGTGAACTTAGCCAACTACCACACAGAAAATAAGGCACTTATTGAAAGGTTTCATGTATTTGGTTCAAGCTAATAATGTTCTGTTCTTGGGAAGGAAATCGAATGGACTTCACAAAAATTAAATATTCATAGAAATTTAAACTCTGTCTAAACAAGTCAAAACTGACATGAATCACTGAATGATAAGATTCCATGGATCACCAGATTATTATTAGTATCTGTATTTCTAACTATATCAACTCCTGACTAGAGCCAGTACAGTGGTTGCTACAAACAGTAAGGGCAGGTAAAAACAACTTAATTTTAAATAAAACTTAAAGCCTAAAAGGGAGGTTCCAAAAGAAATCAATAACATATTGCAAAAAAAAATCTGAAACAGCAACATTTTATATATCTCAGTACTGCACTTGTCAAGCCTTTCATTGTTAACACGATTTTCAATAGGGCAATATTGTGAGAAATGAGATTTTATAATATTTAAATCATTCACATTAGATTACTACTAATACTATCTCATTCCGAATGTTAACCTGTCACCAGCACAAACTAACCCTGAAACGAGAATCAAAATCACCATGTCAGACTTCGCGGTTATTTCAGAATAAATTGCCCGTTTACAATCAATATTGTTTACCTACCCTGTGTCGAGGCCTTGATCTAGCATATCCATGTGATCTACTCTCGGATTTTGAATTTGCCAGGAAATAATCGAGTTTGATCACGGGGCCAAACACCAGGTCATGTGAGAGAAGAAATAGACATGTGACAAAAATGGAAGAAGACGAAACCGCATCACATTCTAGGTCAAGTTATTCCGCTTTATATTTCGACATTATATCATTTTTTTAAAACATTCAAGTTGTTTCTAAATTTAGATGAGTTTTTGTCCTTGCATCAAAATGATTTATTCTTCGAAATTTAACAATTAAATTACATATAATTTGGAATTATTTTTCTTGCGTATGAACGTGGGAATTAAAATAATAAGTGTTTCGGCTCGCAAGCACGCTTGACGTCATCTAAATTTAATCCAATCATATCCAGAAATAGCCTTCGGTTTATTTCGGATGACGAGATGCGAAAATTACCGAATTTATTACACGTAACATCCGGTAGTGAAACATCTGTTATTTTGTCGTTGCGTTTTTTCTCGAGTTCAAGATGTTGGACTTGTTCACGATTTTTAGTAAAGGTGGTATAGTTTTATGGTGCTTTCAGGGAACAAGTCAACTATTTACGCCGTCAGTTAATGCCCTGATCAAATCTGTGATACTTCAGGTAAGTAAAAGACACTTGTAAAGTCCCGGTGTGCGTCAGATTCCTGTCATATATTGATATAATGATATATGAATGTCAGATATATCTGCCTCCTGAAAGGTATAGTTTGTATATGATGTAATGTATCATGTGAACTTGTTGTGAACGTTTCACCATACATCAAATACAAAATTAACGTGAAAATCAACAGAGGTACCTACACAGAATTGTCAAATTCCTTACTCTTGTTTTCAGATATTAATTTACCGGTGTATTGTTTTTCCACTCCATGTTTTTTTTAGGCCGTGGCTAAACGTCCGGTTACCTGATGGCATATCTTGGGGCTAAACGTCCGGACATCGAAAAATCTCGCGAGAACATCGTTCTGCCGGACGTTTTACTTACTT
>JAOXYB010016443.1:0-19099 GCA_028565635.1 Phoronis ovalis | reverse complement strand
AAATTTGGATTGGGTTTGCTACCACAAGCTAAAATTTTGGATTGGGTTCCGCGGCACATCCCCGTAGTCAAAAAACAGTGAGTACCCCCCCCGGGACAAATACCTGTCGGGAACATCTATGTTTTTTTAAGATAAGTAAGGGCGAGCGTATCTCACTCCCAAAATTTCATCAGCAACAACCAATTATTTTGTAAATAGAACTAGACTAGCAACCCCTATGCAGACGTAACCAGACGGATCTAGCTGTCTCCCGGGCACAGTCCTGACAGCTGCTTGAGTAGACGTACGTTTATAAACTCAAAACGTTCTTGCCAGTTACTGTTATCTTGTCTATAAAATAATCTACTTGCTCCCGCCCCAATATAATATTTTTAGATATCTGATTTAAACCACGCAGAATTTAAATCAGACTCAGTGAATCTTGCTCTTTTTGTATTAATTACTTGATATTTTATTCATCAACTGGAGGCGGCGCTGTAGACAGTGTAGCAATAGATACATGTACTCTATCATGCTTGCTAAATCTCATATGTTTTCAAAAATATTCGTACGTTCCTTTTTACATTAAAATTATTTAAGAAAGTACTGAACCAGAAAACTTTAAAAATTCCTTACAATTGTTTTTATCGTTTTGAATTGAAACGTCAGATTCACTTATTTCAGTATTGAGTCGGATTTCATTATTTTTATTTGTTATATTCAGTACGGCCTTAATGATTTAAGAAATATATATTTGAAAAAATAGATAGTAACTCGGAATTGTGGTACTGCATGTACTGTTTTTATTAAATTGTCTGTTTTCTGTAAAATAATCGTTTCTTTAAAATCACATTTTAGATAACTGATTAGTTCGCAGAATTTCTTCATTCAACAAGCAAACATATTATGTACAGGCGTACATATATGAACAAGAAGCCCCTGAACCAGCATTTACACGAAAGACTTCCCCTACTCTCAAGAGCCAACATGGAGGCCAAGCTAATACCCGAGATGACACTTGGAAAGTTTTCTGACTTCATATCACACCAGGGGAAAAAAATATCTGAGGATGTACGAAGGTAGAGTATATCAATTATTAAACCACTTTAATAATCCGAGTTGATACCTTCTTTAAGAAGTATGCTTAAGGAGGTCATGTAAAAATCAAGCGGGAGGTTGTACAGTAGGATGGAGGCCTTACATTAAGAGGTAGGTCGTATTTGAAGAATGAAGGAGGTCATATATAAGGAGGGAGATTGTGCATTAGGAATGAATTGGTTATCTGTTCGCGGTTAATTATAGAATCTTCTCATGCATGGCTGTTCAAGTCTCCCCCCTAATATTATACTAGCTTTCTCATGCATGGCTGTCCCAGTCTCCCCCTAAAACTACATGTGCAAACCTTACATTCAATAGGAATTATAACAAATTTATCAAACTTAAATATAACTGTTATGTTTAGAATTTTTTCCTGTTGATTCGATATATAATACAGTGTAATACAGGTACTCAAAGGGATGTTTTTCTAAATTTTTGTTTCCCGATTTTTTAAAGTCAGATAAACCTTTATTTATAGTGTAATTGATTGGCAGTTTGCACCTATATAAAAACAGGAAGTAGAGGGTAAATCAACTGATGGAATAGCTGTGAGAAGACTCTATTGTTACTAATGAAACTTTTATGTTAAAACCAGGTTAAAATCAAGTATTATTTAGGACCTCAAAGTGTCTAGCAGAAGTTTAAAGTAAATATAATTGTATACTTTCTATTGAAGGGTGTATCTTTTTAATGTGTAAAGTAGCAGTTTCATACTATCAATAAGGGCCAATAAGAGTCGGGGGTAGAGTGCATATACTATACTCTCAGAACGATATTTCATACGTGAATGTATTGCTTTTTCTAGCGCAATTGCACACTATGAAAAAGCTCAGAATATTTTGGACGTTGCTGACGCCTATACGGTTCTCCCCGAATCCAATATGTTCTCTATGCTGAAGGATTCCATCAAGCATGCAGGTGACGGCGTGTCGGAAACATTCTTCGGAGAGGAGACTGAAAGCGCCGTCTGGGGAGGAGTTAATTGTACTGGCGATAGAGATGAATTGGCTGTTGCACTGATGAGCGTCTCGCTAACAAAGGTAGGAGTTTAATTGCATTTAATACTGTTAGTAACAGCCCTTACAGAAGTGTGACTAATGGTAGATCAAACTGGAGTTCATGAAATTTATTAAAGAAACTCTGTCTCTCTGATCGAGAATCCTTTTTTTAATAATAACAAATTTAACAGGTAACTGTACAATACAAAAGATATATATGCGCTTCTTTAAAGAGCTTTGGAAAGAATCAAGGATTTTTAGGGTGCAACACATCCATAAGATTTGTAGCTTCTCGAAATTAATTAAAGTCTACATAAACTTTGGAACAAGACAATACACAGATAATTTAATAGTATATAGTGTCTTTTTAAAATGAAAACTACTCAATTTTACAAAATGCAAGACCCCGTCCGAGCATGTACCATACCAATTTTATTTAGATTTGTGCATAAAAATTTTGTTTTTTTCATTTTCAAATACCAGGCTCTTTAGACACCCTTTTGCATCTTTGTCATTCTGTCGTGGAGGCGAGAGGTTTTAATTATTGCTTGAATACACTAGTCAGAATAATATGCAGGTTATAAGCCTCGGTAATTCTTAAAATAAATGTCTTCATGATATCGACATGCCGAAAATAAATGTTATCTTTCAGGTGGGCAAATATGATTTCAACAAGACGACCTATGGTACAAAAGCCAAGCAGCATTATCAGTCTCTTATAAATAGTGGTAAGGGCGCGAAAATGGGCAGAGCCCTTTTAGTTGAAGATTTAGTCAGGCATCATGGGTTGCAGAAGTTCCTAGATCACAAAGATAAATGGGTTAGGTTTTTAGAGAGCATTTTATCCAATAAGGTTTACATTATTGGTACAGCCGTCAAACAGTTAGTTTCTGAAAATAATCTACCCGCCAAAATGAAATTGTTCTTTTTGAAACTGTTTGGTTCAAAGAAGTTTGATGACATCGTCAAAGCATGGATTGAACATTCTTCTGACAAGCTAGTAAAGCCTGCGGTAGAATTTGCAGAATCAGCCAATCACTTAAAATTTTGTATTGGTGACCTTGAAGCTGATCCGTTTACTGGCACTGTCACAGCTGTAAGTGAAAAACCCAAAACTCAATCCTGGGATCACACTACCATGCCTCCTATATTGATGGGTCCTATGATGCCAGTGACAACCTCTCATACTGACGTAACATTTGGAGGCCCAGTCAGAGATTGGTTAGATTCGGCTAATGGTCCAAAGAAATTTGGTTTGAGAACAGGAAAAGAGCCAAATAATATACAGAAACATAGTCATCCAAAAAGTCCACTTGGATGCTTCCTCGGGGACACTGAGGTACTTCTGGAAAACGGTTCAAGTGTGCCCATTGACAGCCTCGCCGAGCACATGACTGTTGTCGGTGCCAAGGGCCACATCGGTTCAATTTCTTCTGAAAAGGTTGAGATCGAGTTTAAACAAGAAACTTTACTCTATGGTTTTAATAAGGAATCTCCGTTCTTTCTTGCAAATCACCCATTCTGGACACAGCACGGTTGGAGAGCTGTAGATCCCAACGGAGCTAAAGAAGAAAACGATTGGTTAGAAATAGGACAACTATCTGAAGGAGATCATGTTTATCGCGTGACCGGATATGACGAAAAGCATCATAAAGTTGAGTATGATTGGGTGGAAATTGAAACCATACCACACACTATGTTTGCTGCAGGTACAATGGTATATGGTGTCCATTTAAGAGAAGGTCCTCGGTCATATCATGCTAATGGTTATCTGGTAGCTTGTAACTATCCAGAAATCACTGCGGAACGGATGAAAGAGGGAATGCAAAAGTTGTCGTTTGCAGACCAAAAGAAATTGCACGAGCATCTCAAGGCAATGAAACCACAGTTGGAAAAGATGCTGCCGCCCGGAGTTGCGGAAGCACTTGCTACCGTTGGGGAAAAACATCTTGAACATGTGCTTAATCCTAAAGACCCTGCACAGTCTAAAAAACATGGTCTGGAGAAAGTCATCATTCCATCAATGGAACTTAAACACAACTCAGGCACTAAACCATTTCATGGACAAAGGTTCCCGACTCATGTATCTCTAGTGAGGGGCCAACTTTTCTTAGACGGCCATAAAGAACCCGTAGAATCGCACATTATCGACGAAAACAAAATATCTTGGACGAGGCGTTATAGGAGAAGATGGGAGCATGGAACTCTGCAACTGTATCCAGATCGTCACCTAGGTCATGGTGTGGTTTCGCTGACCAGGACACGTGATGACAAGCGTTCATTACACTCGTCTACTTTCGTTGCTGCCGCTAATAAGAACACTTACACTTGCTATATCAGCAAAAATCCAATCTCTTCTGATAACGATCCTGCTAGTGAGTGGAACAGTTTCGGTAAGCTGGTATCGGGCTTAGACTGTACCGGTGGTACATGCCATAGAATAGGTGAGATACAGATACCTCCTGATATGGATGAACCAGATTCCTTGGAGAATCATGTGCTCTTCAGCGTGAACTCAGATATGAAACTTTTGGTGACCGTTCAAGTGCCCAATGAATACAAATCGTTTCTCGGCTACACAAAATTGACTGGCACGTTCAACTGGGATTATTCAGGTTTTCGTGGCGTTGCTATTAAGTACGATGCTACCAAACCCGGATTTGAAGGGGACCATTATGCGTGGAAAGGTGATATTATTAAAAATTTAAAAACCGATGCAATGCTAGCTGCAACTCGTAAAACCGCCATGGAAGACAGCGTTCATAAGCTACCAGATCATCTCTTTGCAACACCTCTCACACATCTAACCAAGCAAACAACACGTAAATATTCTTCTATCGCTTCTATGGCTATGACAACCGCTCTGAAGACTGACTCCCATTTGAGCCTTGAACATCTCTTTACTCTTGCGCCACCGGATCCACAATCTGTTCATGACTTGACATTTAGTCTTATACAGAAATGTATGAAGTACAAAATGAATGATAGCGATCGTGAAAACATTCTAGGCGTAGTAAAACCAAATGATTTGCCTGGTAACTTAGTTGCTGTTGCAGACAAATATTCCGGTTTTTTTAAAGATCGCTTTGCGAATGCCTATTTGATGAACGGCTTAGCAAAAAATGAGCATTTTAAAGATAAAATCTCTCAGAATGAACAAGATCAGCTATTGTACTACTGGGCAGGAAATGTCGATAGTTGTCTATCAGGTGACAAAGACTACACCAAAGTTAATAACGAAGTGGTTGTTGTAGCCTATCTTCAGTCACTACCTGAACTACAAAGGTACGTGGATGAGGGAGGACCTGCTTGGGCGCAGAAATTGTTTGATCACCTCACCTCACCGCAAGTCCTAACGGGACTTGCATTGTCTGAAAATATAGCCCAATCAACAGCTTTGATTCAAAAGCAGTCCATGGTGTTAAATTGCTTGGATCCTGGCAGCGATCATGGCGAGGCATTCTTCAAACAAGTTATGATGACTCGGTTGAATGAAAACAGCTCCTACTTTCAAGGAAATTCAACGGACGAAGACAGGATGACCGACTTTATTGGTGATTACATCAGACAACTTGTCGTGCAGATTCTGAGTGGAGGAGATGTTATTACAGCTGAGATATCAGGGCAGCTTAATAAAGAATTAGAAGATTGTGCAAGGGAACTTAATATTGAGATGTCAGCTGACGCGGAAGTAACGGCCCATGCAGTGATAACTAGTATTGGCGACTTCATTAGTGAAACTATGACAATATTCAATATGACAAGGGGACCAATGTGGGACAAACTAACGAAAAGCGTGAATAAGTGGATGGCCGATCACCCCAAATTGACGTTTACTGGTAAATTCTTATCAAGCACCATAACTATGAGCGCTTGGGGGATGAGTTTGTTTTTCACTGTCCAAACATTCCTGGATTGGAAAGATTTGAAACCAGAAGAAAAAGCCTCCGCTGTAGCGAATACGGTTGCATTCACCTTTACGAGTATATCCAAGATTCCGGATTTTCTCAAAGGAGTTCAGGCTTCCTGCAGAACAGGGAGATCAACTTTTGGACAGCTTGCTGATTGGATAAAAGCTCGACGAAATCCAAATATGGTCAGAGCCGTGGAAATTGAAATGCAAGATTTCGCTAACAGTAAGTAACCTTTTATGTGACGTAATTATGACGCGTGTACTGCAGGAAAATGATAATGAGGTTGCTTTTAATGTTTCCACTTCGGTTTACCGTTCCTGTAAACCCAGGATTTATAGGAATGGTGAATCGGTAACCGCCCCTATATTTAAGTAATCACATCCCTCTCCTAATTCCCCAGGCGTGCACTTAAGTAACCACCTTCTCTCCTAACTTTCTCTTGCGCGTTTCAGAGCCTGCAAAATAGCGATTACTTAACTTTATTATATTAAAAATAGGATTGGGTTTGAAAAAGCACCAATTCCGCATAGAAGTAAGAGTTAATGGGAAATTGGGATTTAACACGAACATTAATATTCTAGCTCCACATTTGTATTATTGATAAGAGTTCAGGCAGGGAACTATCTGACTATCTAAAAACACCTCCTGTTACCTGGTTGAATAATAAACTAAACAACATTCTAGCTGTTTAGCCTTTATTAACCTTAATTTTACATCTTTATTTGTTAAGATGTGATTGTTGTATAATGTATTTTTTAAAATTCATTCCATTTTAATTTATCAGCTAGCGGTGCCTCTGTTGAAGGAGTGATAGGTGAGGTTGCTGCAGAGGCTGGAGCGGATGCCGCACAGACCCTAAGTAACTGGACAAGGTTCTTTGCTATTACGGAAGCCATTGCTCAGGTAACAACGGTGATAGCGTTGGGATTCGCTGCAGTAGCTATTGGATTCCAAATCGCCAGAGATTTTAAAAATAACGCTTCTGATGTTCAGAAAGGACTGGACATAATGCAGGTAGATATTATAAGGCAGTGTCCTGCAATGTTACCGAGATATGTTTTTGTCAAAGTCTGATCGCATTTGAAATGTTGATATTATTTTTAATCAGAAATAAAAATGAATTATTAGTGAATGGTATACAACAACTACATTATAAAAACGCCGCAAATATAGGTGTCGCTGTCCCTGCACGTTCCTATTAGTGAATATTAGTATTATCATAATTAATGCATGTTATCTGCAAATTAGGAAGTCTTTAATACCAGAAAAAGGGGGGGATAATTTATATTATAACTGTTACAGTAAAGTAATGTGACGTTGCATCAACATTCGTCGCCATATATCAATTAGGAATAGGTGGTTACATAAATAACTTAGAACCCATAAATAAGCACTCCTTTACAAGTAGTACAGATAATTACTTGCCAATTTGAAATTTTCAATTCTAACTACAAGTGCCGTCTAATCAATTAAAATGCTTCGTCACACTAAAACACCGTACTGAAGCACTCGTTACTGAGCTACAGTGTAGCCACGTTTCTACGCGTATAATACCACGTGACCCATAGATGGTGTTTATTGTGCAATGCGGCATATATCCCTTATAGTATTGCAATAGAATAGAGAATTTTTACCACAATAAGTTTAGCTACTTACTTAAAATAACATACTAAGGTGATGAGTACCGTTCGATTGGGCCGGCATACCGTATACTAGTATCTGTAAACTCACACTGACTGGAAAAAGAGCAACGCATTTATGATTCTCGCATAAAGTCTGATTCACAAAAAACTGTGACAGACTAGGAAGTTCTCTGGATAAGCCGCGTGCCACTGTCCAGTGGGGCTACTTGGTGTTCATGTAGGTGGATGGGGATGTGCCACCGGACCTAAAAAATCATGACCCGAACTTATACCTAGGTAGAACTAAAAAATAGGCACGAAATTATACCAAATTATACAAAATACCAAACCCAAACTTATATACCTATGCTAAAATCAAGACCCAAACTTGTACCTATGGAAAAATCATGACCCGAATGTATGCCTACTGGTTGGAATCACGACTTATGGCAAAATAATGACCTATAGTTAAACCTTGGATAAAAATTAAAATTACGCGCCACGTATACGCAATTTTATCTGTTGGGTAAGATGTATTCATCATACAGCCAGATAAAACACAAATACTTACCCGAAATTATACCACAACAAATGAAAAAGGCTGCCTGAGTTTATATCTAAAATTGGACCTGCACAAGTCTAAAATGATTTGTTTTACTACTGTGAATTTTTTTAATAATGTTATTAATTTTTATTTTGATTATCTTTAATAATCATTAAAACTTGAATTTTATTCATTACTTTACATGTTGCAGTTTTGAATTTTTTTTATCAAATCATTTTAAATTTTGTGTTGTATAAAGATTTTCTCAAACTAATGATTTATATTAAAATAAAATATTTGGCCAGGCAGACTACTTGAGCCAGACTAACCTGAAATATGAAAAGTACAATTCTAAATAGCTAGCGACCCGAAGTAATTATACCTGGTGCTGTATATGCATATACTCAGTAAGTGGTCATATACAGCATAACAGACTTAGATATAACAAAAACATCCATTCTCAAAACTCTTTTTTCTTTGCAGGGAATATGCATCGGGATTGCCTTTTTCGCTGCTGCCGCCGGATTATTCATTTCATCGATCGCGATCCCAATAATCGGTATTGCTTGCGCTGTCGTCGGCTTGGTGTTAGCACTGGTCGATATCTTCATGCACCGAGAGAAGCCGAAACCAAAGCCCACACCGGCTGATCTTTACGTGAGCGGAACCGGAAAGACGTTTATAGCTACAATCACAGCGCCTCCTCAGGAGTGGTTGGATAACTACCATACGGATCACGCAGACGATGATAAATAATCCACGGATCAGCTTCTACTGTATGAGAATCATACGAAGGCATGAAATTGCTTTCAAGTGTTTACCTAGACTTGCTCAAGTCCTTGTGAACTTAAAAAAAAAAAAAAAAAAAATTTTATTTCTCTTTTTTATGTATTTTACATCAGTGTTTTTAATTATCTCGAAATTTTTTTTTTTCTTACTATCATATATATGTTGAGTCCACCATATATATGATAGTAAAAAAAAAAGAGAAATAAACATTAAATTTTTTTTTTAAAGTCCACAAGGACTTGAGCAAATCTAGTGTTTACCTTTATAGTTATATACACGACACATAACTTGTGTTTTACATTAATTTACATTTATGTAGTACAATGGTAAAATGCTATTCTTCACATTTTTAACATTTTATTAAAACACTTGTCTATTTTTGTTGTGGTCAAGCGATGGTCAAGCGCTAATAATACCAGACGTTCGGCAGATATTCAATTCTTCATTTAGAATTCATTTGCGTATCAGTAAAGAGCATTAGTTATATGTCACCTATCCTTTCCGTATGTATTTAACTACTTTTGCGTGAAAGAGTAACATTTCATGTCGCGCATTGCTCTTAACTGTGGGACAAATGATTAATATTGTCCCTAAGCACTAAATTGCCTTTGCAGTCCCGATTATATTACAGTAGGTTTCCGAGTTATGCTCTCCCGATAAAGTACCAAGTATACTGGTTTGTGACAGTTTGTAACTTACTCAGATTTTTCTGACGTCATTTTAGCGCATCACAATCCAGTATTTCGTATATACGGAAGAGCATAACTCGGAAATCTACCTAAAACGTTCTAATAACAATAACCTGCGTAAGCGCCCTCTGCTGTAATTACCTATCTGTAGCTAGATGCTGCAGAATTTAAAAATATGCGTTTGTGTGCTGTTTTAATTAATTATTTTTCTAGAATTAATCACAAAATTATTTTTTTACATAGGTTTGATGATTAAAGTTTTATGTAAAATAGATGTCGTCATATTCATAATTAATTGTTACTAATATAATGTTTATTACTTTTTTATTTTAAATATATTTGACCCAACAAAAACATAGTTGTATAATATTACTGTGATAGGCTAGCTGTAAACAAACCTACATGGAAGAACCATTGTTTAATTTTCGCAGTAGATTTATCTACAGTTAATAATTCATCGAGTAGATAGAATCCTAACATTCTGTCATAAATTCACTAATTTCTTTATTTAAAATTACCACTAGATGGCGAGGTATCTTAAAACATCATATGCAAACAAATGTCTGTTTGTTTTAAATAGAGAATTGTTATGCTCCCGTATCCACCCCTAAACAGAGAATTGTTATGCTCCCGTATCTGCCCATCTTTGATCATACATTCTTAACCTCCTTTTACATTATCCATATCATACGAAATCTATTCAGTGTCCTATCTTCTTCTAAAACTAAACATGAACATCATACAGTGTTAATTCTATTCCTCTGACACAAATAATTCTATCTTTTCCTAAAAAAGCTTAACACGGATTATTTTTGAAGATTTCTTTCAAAATATGATGTCAACTTAGAGAAGAATTATATGCAAGTTTAACATGGGAAACATTTCAATATAAATATTATTATTAATTTCAACTTCTTGCATGTAACCATTTATAAAAAAAAAAAAGTGTTTCTCAATCCACGCAACGACAATACGCGGTTTCCTTTCCGAGTGTTTCCATTGTTATTTGATCCCAGCAGAGGGAGCCACTAATCAAAACGTGATCCTCTAGAATTACATAAAACGTGACTGAAATAATTTCTGGAAAGCTCATCGTGTGTTCTCTTCCATAGAGGGCGTACTGGTCGAAGTAAGTGAATAGTACTACAGAGAGGTTTTTAACAACATACGCAAAATATAAAAAACAACAAGTTTGCGTATTAATAGATTCATTTTCTCTATCTGATCACAATGTGTTATTTATCATAATGTATTATATACATGTTTTTAATAAAAGTCATCTTTTCTATTGAAATTAATTTGGTGTTGTTCTACCGGGTCGGTTTTATCTTCTAACAAAAAATCTATTAAACTCCGAAATCTGTTTCGCATCCATTACTTATCTGTTATTGTTTCCCAATCAGTAACGGGGTGAATAAAAAGCAGATAATTTAACAGAAAACATTTAACGGTAGAGAAAACAAACGTCACATCTTCATCAGAATTTGTTTCTAGTTACAGCTAAATTTTTAGGTTATTTCAAATAAGCATTCAAGTTTTTCTGTTCTTTATAAATCATTCTTTGCGCTTGTTCAAGTTCTTTTCATTTATTTAACCCTATGATAAGCCAATTTTATCAGACACGGAAATCTTCTCCAGCTATATTTTAAAATATTATATGAACACTTTAATATTACCTTTAAGCAATTTATACCAGCCTTTTCTGTGGCTGACTAAAATAACACTTGTAAGTTTCGGATCGGTAGGTTTAATTTCTGAGTCAATTGGCATGAAATGGTGTTATCACAGTATGACATCATACAGAAGAGACCTATGCTGCTTATGACGTGTACCTGAAGGGATTATGATCTAGATAATGGAAATTATTTCAGGACATATAACAGGTTTTTAAGAGCCCTGTTAGTTTAATACATAGTCCGAGGGAATATTTAGGTGAAACATATATTGTTGTACCACAGATTTACAAGCCGATTCCGTGGTGTAGTGGTTATCACATCTGCCTAACACGCAGAAGGTCCCCGGTTCGAAACCGGGCGGAATCATAGTTTCTTTTTTTATACTTTATTTTTCTTGAAATGGTAATGTTTTCTGTAAACAAAGTATTAAGTATATAACAGGTTTTGAAGACCCCTTTGTTATTTTATTATATATAGCAGTGGAGAAAGTCCGAGGGAATATTTAGGTGAATTATGAAACATATATTGTTGTACCACAGATCTACAAGCCGATTCCGTGGTGTAGTGGTTATCACATCTGCCTAACACGCAGAAGGTCCCCGGTTCGAAACCGGGCGGAATCATAGTTTCTTTTTTTATACTTTATTTTTCTTGAAATGGTAATGTTTTCTGTAAACAAAGTATTAAGTATATAACAGGTTTTTAAGATCCCATTGTTATTTTAATATATATAGCAGTGGAGAAAGTCCGAGGGAATATTTAGGTGAAACAGATATTGTTGTACCACAGATCAACAAGCCGATTCCGTGGTGTAGTGGTTATCGCATCTGCCTAACACGCAGAAGGTCCCCGGTTCGAAACCGGGCGGAATCATAGTTTCTTTTTTCATACTTTATTTTTCTTGAAATGGTAATGTTTTCTGTAAACAAAGTATTAAGTATATAACAGGTTTTTAAGAGCCCATTGTTATTCTAATATATATAGCAGTGGAGAAAGTCCGAGGGAATATATAGGTGAAACAGATATTGTTGTACCACAGATCAACAAGCCGATTCCGTGGTGTAGTGGTTATCGCATCTGCCTAACACGCAGAAGGTCCCCGGTTCGAAACCGGGCGGAATCAAAGTTTTGATTTTGTATCTATTATTTTGCTTGAAATGAAATTGTTTCCTTTCAGCAGAATTATTAAGCACTCGAAAAACGTCAAGTAGAATTTATTATAATGTCGCTGATTCCGCAGAATGTCGCCGGTTCGATACCCAGCGGAATCATAGCTTTGATTTTATTTATCTTGTAATGAAAATGTTTTCTCTAAACAAAGTATTAAGTACTCGAAAGTAATTCATGTTTATTTTAACTATGAAAGAGTTCGGGAAGAAATCTTTATGTATATAGTTGATTCCGTGGTGTAGTGGTTATCACATCTGTCTAACACGCAGAAGGTCCCCAGTTCGAAACCGGGCGGAATCATAATTGTAATATTTACTAATATTTTATTTTTAGTAAAATAAACATGTTTCCCCAAAACAAGTATGGCGAACAGTTATTATAAACTCTAAAGTGTGTCATGTTTTAAAAGCACTGAAAGATTTTGAAATAAATATTCTCCATATAAAACAGAAATTTTAAAATGTTTCAGCTGTATAGGACAATTACAAATTCGCTAATTAAAACAATATTATTTTTGCAGATTAAAAATGCGTATTTTTTCACAATATTATGAAATCTACAAAATAAAGATTTGTTTTACTTTTGTAAACAATACACATATGTTTAAACGTATGTTGTTTAAATCCAGTGTAGTTGCAATAGTATTGAAGAGAGTCGGGGAACAAAACCGAAGTTATCTACCAGCTTGTCATATGGATCGGAATATACTTTAACGATATTTGTTAAATATAAAGTGCTGTTTTTTTTTTATAAAAACATTTTAAAAAACATATCAAACACAAATTTTAGTCCAAAACTGAATCATACTTATTAAGCCATGAGAGCTTTCGGTCTTATCACAAGACCTTCATCAGTCCTACTAACTGTAGGAAATAAGATCGCATGAACATTTATGCTGATATTTTAAAAAACAAAAAATAAACATTTCCAATGCTTCCCTACATACCTTGATATACCAATTAAATAAATTAATCATCGGTGACATTTTAAAATTCAATTTAGAAGAATAAAATACCAAATCATTTAAAGACAGCTACTAAAATATGCGAGTCGCGTGGCGCATTAAAATTCTGTTAGGTAGTTTATTGATGAATGATAAACACAATAAACAGAAGTACAAAAGGATGGCTGTAATAATCAGCGACATCCCTGATTTCTGATTGGTTTATTTTTGGAATAGGAGGAGCTCAATGACAGCTGAATTATTCCATTATGCCAATTCTAAGGGGTGTACGTATTTATTAATATCGTTTGAGAACGAAATATACAACCAATCTTCATTATTTGCCCTTTCTACCTTAAAAGACAATATTTTATGAAACTAAGACTCGTGCTTTAACATTAATATTAACAGAAATCGCATTTCAAACATATATTAGATATTTAACCCACCTTACAGAAATAGACTTTACCATAAAGGAGGGGTACCATTCTCACTTTCTTCGAATTGATTGGATAATGAATATTCCAGGCAGAAAGTGTAGAGTTTATTTCTCTAGGGTTTTTAAACGACTTCTGGGAGTTCATAATAGACTCTCATATTCTCAATAGACCAATGTTTGGAGAAACCACGCGAATTATCCTACAATTTCAACCAAGAATTTGTAGAAGTTAAAATTAGAGAGATTCTGGTATCAAGTTACATTTTCCGCGGGTATATTTAATTCGTTCGCTAAAACACGCATGCATTTAGCCTGATACATCTGTAGCCGGTAGCTTAAGAGAATTATACACGCGACGATTATTTCTGAAAACTTGACAGTATTAACAGTCTGTAGAATTAGTTTGGATATTTCAACATGTTTGGATTGACTCAAGATAATTTAAGTTCTAGAGGTTTAAAAGAAGAACCATTAAGCCAACAACTGGCCAATGCCCGTTCATGGATGTCTGCGCCGGTAGTGGATAGTTCTCCTGGGAGGTGAGTAAGCCAACAGTGGACCTAACAGGTCCCTGCCGATTTAAAGTAAAACTTGACTTTTACTTAAATATCGTTACATATGTACAAGCCCCTCGATAGCTCAAATTTATTTTTAATTTATAGCGTGTATCCAGTTGTCCCAAAGCAAAGTCCCTGTCGGTTTATATATGATGCCTTAAAATGTACGGCTAATACTTATAATTAGGTCTCCCAAAACAGAGTCCCAATCCATCAGCACTTGAAATGTAACAAACTATTGCACAACAAGGCCCCGTGATACCTGAAATGTATCTATAATCTATTGCGTGTATTTAGTTGTCCCAAATCAAAGTCCCCATCGGTTTAAACGGAACCGACGGTATATTAGCAAGCATAAGCCCCTCGACACCTTAATACGTTTATTTCTAGTCCGTTGCGTTAGTTAGATGTCCCAAGCCATGCATTAAGGCTATCAATAAGATATAGATTGTCTTTAAGATCGTCTTTTCCCTATACACGCTATATTGATAACTATGTGTAATAGACACTTAAGATTTCTATAAAATAAGACTGAGAATTTAGTTTTTAATAATTTAATCATGCCACAAGGTTTGGATTAGGTTCATGCAATTTGTTTTAATTTTTTACTGCACATCGAACACAAAATTCGTCTAAAATTATTATTTAATTTTTTAAAAAATTAAGTTAGATTTTAAGATATATTAGCCTTCGATTTCATTTCAAAATTCCCGATGTCTGTCTCAGTAGGTTAATAATGGGTAATACCGCGCACCCAAAGTGCATACTTTTAAATTGTTCTTCCTTTATATTACAGAATGCCTCGTTACGCATGGAACGCTTAGAATTTTATACAATATTATTATTTGCTTAGTACTACGAACTCGTGAAAAATTAATCGAAATTTTATAGCGCTAAATTGAGAAATAATTTCGCAATTAGAAATAGCATGTACGTATAATATATATATTGAAGCAGTGTATCGGTGAACGCTTGATATTAATTAAGTCGCGTTTATGCTGTTAAAAGTAGATGTTGAAACGAGTACTAACGGAAACTGTTCAAGTTGTATCGGAAGAAATCAGTAGATCGTGCAAATTCTCAGTTCCGAACATTTAGTACAAAGAAAACTTCTAAACTAATTCAATTTGTAAACATTGTTGTGTCGAGATGTGTTTTAATATAAAATCGCGGGAATATATATGTATATGGATAAATAAAGGGTAAAAAGTGAATTATTTAATCCTTTTGGCCAGTTGTTAATGTTAACCGGTTGCTTATTTATTTTTCAGCGTTGGACTAAGCCGAGCTCACTTAGAGAAACAGCCTCCAAGCAATCTAAGGAAGAGTAACTTTTTTCATTTTGTTCTCGCGCTGTATGACAGGCAGGGGCAACCAGTGGAAATAGAAAGAACGGCATACATAGACTTTGTAGAAAAAGACAAGGTAAGATTAATTTCGTTATATTTTTATTTAAAATGTTAATTGTAAGAATATATGGATAGACTTGATAAGCAGTCGAAATAGTGGAAAGAAATGTCACGCAAACTAGTACCGGCGTTTTCATGAAAACTTGCGGTAAAACGTATTTTACATGCATAAATTATAAACAGAAAAATTCAACAAACTGAGCCTGTTCCTTACTCCTGGCTTCTTGGTATGCCTTACTTCGACCTAGTTGTTTGCTATTTGCTTTTGCTTTGCGGTAATTCTTAAGGTCATTGAAACTATCATGAGCGCTACGGAGATTTACCTGCAAATGTCACGTGCATATCTGGAAGAAAGGTTGTAGATTTTTAAAGTTATGCTAAAGTCCGAAATGTTATAAATATAATGTCAGAGCTAAAGTTCGGAGAAACGTCTATGATGTGCTATGAGCTATTTAATACTGATCATTAATTATTACGAAGATTTTCCTTATTGTCGTAGTCAGTCGCCTAAATCGTATTCAGTGTTCATGGGTATAGTTCCATCGTGCTGTTTTAAAACACGGAACTTATAAAAGAATGCTTCTGCTCCTAAAACGGTATGTTCCTGTCGACAATACGCTAAGCTAGCTGGAGCTGAACTTATTCCGACCTACTATATAAATACAATCAAATTAGAAAGGTTTTTCACGCAAGTTCGCTTCTATCAATTATTTACGCGGTTCTCTCTCTATCTACTCTATCCATGAAAGCGCTATAATATATTTATAACGTATACTAGCCCGTGAGTGTTCATGAAGTTTTGCACTTTAAAGGCCAGGGTCTCTGGGGCCTGCTTTCAACACTTTAATTCAAAGTATGGTTCCAATCAAATATTGAAGACTGTTATTACAACAGTTTATAGCGTTGCTTGCAAATGGCTTCACATACCCCCGGGATTGGAGCGGGTCCGCCGTGGATTTTAAATGTTTTGCTAAATACTATACTGCTTTGTTTTTAAAAATTTTTACTACGAAATAACGCGTTTAGCTCACCCTGAATACCATCATATCACGATGGGTTTAAACTTTTGCTAAAGATTATTCTCGGAGTATTTTCTCTTATCAGACCCGTTTTATCCCGAAGAAAGAAAGAAAAGAAACCTATGTATTCAACTACTCTTGTTTTTTTACTAGTTTGCCTCGAACATCATAACATAAACAGATATATTGTTGTTAAGGAATATATTTCTCTTGTTTAGGAAGTTGAAGGCCAAAAAACAAACAATGGAATACACTACAGACTTCAACTACTGTATGCGAGCGGTAAGATACACACAGTTTCCTTCGAATTCAAAGAAATGTGCTCATTTATAAACTCTGCGTGGAAAAATATCCGTTTCTTACATTTGGTACTTTGAAGTGTTCTAATGATAAAACGGAAGAAAAAAGTAGACAATGAAACAAAGTCGGCTAGTACATTTAGTCAAACACATCATTTCCGTATGACTTCTGTGGAATCTTGTATCTGAGTCTAACACAATATTTAAATAGACCCATGATAATTTTGTAATAGAATTCTATTATTTGGATTAGTTGTACTGAGAAAACCCTGGCATGTCTACTTGATTCCTAGAAATTAGGAAATTGCTGAAATGAAAAAAAAAAATTCTTTTTCAGGAGATCGCGTTTATTATGAAACCAGTTTCTATGTACACATCAATTTCGCAACATTTCGATAAAATGGAATTGATAGCCCGATATATTCGAAAACATGTTTTTTTTCAAGAATTGTCTACCTTCTGAAGGTCGAGCAGCCGATATCCGGTTTGCTAGACCGGTTCTGTTGGTAAAAAGCTTTGACAGTGATCTAGTTAACATCATCACCATGGCCTTTTACAAACTCCCATTTTATTTAATATGTCTTATGTCATTTTTTTGCTCCAGGGATTCGCCAGGAACAAGATTTATATGTGCGTCTCATTGATTCAGTTACTAAACAGGTAAGATCACCCACGCAACTGCGTAAATTAAGACCGTACTTGTTTCTTTTTTAATACATCATATTTGTTTTTTAAATGATAAACTAAAACAAGTTACGAAACGTAAGAATGTTTTGCCTACTTAATGAAATGTTATGATGCCTTTTTGTCTAATATTCACGCGCCGAATGATTTCTAACACGCAGGCATAGAATATAGGATTTATGTGAAACTGAAAACAATTTTTGGCTTCGTGGCTTAACATCTGAGGCGCAAACTGCTTTTAAAAAATGCCAGCAGATGAGAAAATTACCCTCAAAATTAATGGTAAAATAGCGTGTGTTTGGTTTAAATTAGTAAAACATTAGACTGTCATGCTAGAATTTCTATGGATATCACCATTAATATTGGTTAAATGATACTAAATTATTAGCAAAATTTATGCAATTAGTAATTTGACATTTATTGATAACTGTACTTAAGACTTGCTTATGCAATAAAAATATTTATGTTGCTTTCCAGCATTATTATCTACTTTATTCCATTTTTAAATTTTGATTACACTTCAATTTTTAATAGCTTAACTAGTAACCCTTCAAATATAAGCAACAATGAAAGTTCAAATTATTTTTCTATGTTCAAACTAATAGAAGTTTTATGCCTACTAATGGTGATTGTATTAATTACCCTAACTTTTGATGAAGAAGAACGTTGAATAAAAAACCCACATATTAGTTCATTATAATTTGTAAAACAAGACAGAAACACTTATCTTTTTGTCAACATTTTGTAAAGCAGAACAGGTAAAATATTAATTTTATATTATGAAGTTCAGATACATGATAATAGAAAAATGAAAGGTGACTAATTGTGATGATTTGTCTTATCGCCATATGGCAAGGTGTCTGCCTAGATTATGACATTTTCTGTAAAAAGTGGTTTGGCACCATACTGGCTTGTAATTTTTATTGATATTTTTTAATAATAGGTTTATATTTATAAATTTTTAAAATGTTTTCACAATGCTTAAAATAGATTTGTGAAATTACTTTTTTCTGTGTGAAGCGCAATCTTGTAGCTTTGACTTGGATGGAAATCATTCTAGAAATAAGAGAAGTAAAGCTTATGCAAAACAAGTAAACACACAGTTTTGCACCGGCAGAATTAAAATTAAAATAGTCATCATTTTGTTTAAAACAGATTCCTCACTAAACAGGTTAGCAAATCTGTGTCAGATCAAAATCAAGTTACATTCTATTTTATTTTCTGTAAGCAGAACAGTTTCCTATACAATGTTTAATATTTTTCTTAAATA